>PVJO010008472.1:0-75101 GCA_004026905.1 Hystrix cristata | reverse complement strand
TGTTTGCTGAGTCTTCTAGCTTGTCAAGAAATCTGAAACTCTGGTTACTATAGCAATTTAAAAAGAATTAGTAATAATGCAAGCAAAAGAAAGCACGTCTGAGCCTTCAGACCACCAGTTTGGAATCTCTGCAGAACCCCCCTGAATCACATAATGTGCCAAGTTCGACAATCTCCTTCGAAATTAGGTTTCCCCCCTAAACCAGCTCCACCCACTGAATGGAGCTTCGGGGTACTTCTTGCTGTGATGCTTAAAGCTCCGGGAGTTTCCTCTGATTTTAGAGATGGCATTCGATTTTACTCATTCAACCAACATTTATGGTGCTGAGCTCAGCACTGTGGTTACAATGGTAAATAGGACAGACATGATCTGTGCTTTTAGAGACAGAGTGTACCAGAGGCTTGCAAAACAGACCCACAATCACATTAATAAATAAGACTAACTAATTCACACACACCAAGAATGCAAAGCAGGAGGTGCAAGAGATGAACGTAATAGGGGACAGCAGTCAGAGAAGGCCCAGGAAGACCCACCCAATGACAGCAGGGAGCCTCTGGGCTAGGGGCACTGTGTGCAGACCACGCAGACTTGGGTGTAGAGTAGAAGTGCGGGGGCCTGGGGAAAGGGCAGGAAAGAGAACTGAGAGTGGATGTGGGGAGAGAATGGCAATAGCCCAGATGAGGGAGGATGGAAGATGGAACTCACGGGGTGGGTAGTACAGAAGGATGAAAGTAGCTGAAAAACATATTTGGAGGTAGAGCTAACCAGAAACATGACTATGTTTCCATTAGGTATTACCACTTGGGTAAGCAGAGAATTACTTGCTGCTGTCAGCAACAAAGCCCCTGGTCGGTGTGGATCTGGGCTGAGCATGATCATTTACTCTCCGTCTCTCAGCTGCTGTGGCAGGCTCCCCCTTCCTGAGCTAAGGCACCTAGCTTGCTATACCTACAACCCGCATCAAACATTGTTCAGTGTCTACAGCTTAACATTTGCTTTCCTGAACTTAGTTCTTTTAATTAGATGTTTTCCAAGCAGCTAAAATCTGCTATGCCTGGGCTGCATCCTAAGTGAGAGTACATACCCACAATTCTCTGTGAAAGGATGCATGGAGGGCAGTGAGATTACCTAGTTCATTTATTTGTTTGTTTATTTATTTATTTAACCAAGAACAGTATTGGTACAATGTACATATAATGATCACATTCATCACATTTGTTTTGTACCTGTACCTGATGCATCTTGGTTTTTCCCCCCTTTTCCCCACCCCTCCCTTCTGTTTCCTCCATCCCTATTTACAGCAGGTTTACTCACATTTCTCCATGATTTCCCTTTCCCTTTTCTTTCCTTTTATCCCTTCCTGCTTTTCCCCCTTCTCGCTTTCTAGTGCTCCTCTCCTTTGTATATTATCTTCCTATTATATCTATTACACCTCTTTGTCCTATTTACACTTATGGTTTCTCATTTCAGAGAAACAATTCAATGTGAACTCATGAGTGTCTGGTTTATTTCACTTAATAGTATGTTCTCAAGGAACATCCATTTATATACAAATGACTCTAGTTTATCCTTTTTTATGGCGGTGTAGTACTCCTTTGTGTAGAAAAGCCACATCTTCTTTAGCCATGCATCGGTTGTTGGGCATTTAGGTTGTTTCCAAGACTTAGCTATTACAAATTGTGTTGCTATAAACATGGTTGTGCATATATCACTGTGGTATGACGATTCCAATTCTTCTGGGAAGATCCCCAGTAGGGGAATAGCTGGATCAAATGGAACCTCTAGTTCTATTCTTTTGAGGAATCTCCATATTGATTTCCATAGTGCTGGACCAGTCTACATTCCCACGAACAGTGGAGGAGGGTTCCTTTTTCCCCACAGCCCCTCCAGCATTTGTTATTGGTTGATTTTTTCATAAACGCGATTCTTTCTGGAGTGAGATGGAATCTTAATGTTGTCTTGATTTGCATCTCTCGAATGACCTAGTTTATTAAGTGCCCAGAGCTGTTATAAGTAAGTCAAGTACGGTTAACCAACCAATCCACTTAATATTATCCCCATTTAGCGGATAAGATAGAGGCACAGAAAGATGAAATAATTTGCCCCAGGTCATTCTTGATATAACTTTGGGTAATGAACCCAAACAGTGTGTTCCAAAATTCATACACTTAAATTCTAGTCTTGTGTAGCAATACTGCACAGCAGAGTTAGATAGAAGGGTGCTACGTGTATGATTCATCCTGTTTTGTGGAAAACTCCTGAAACGACTGCCCACATTATCCCCATCAGTCCACCCAGATTGCTGCAGAGGCGAATCATCTCAGATGCATCTAGTTTGGTGTCTGCATGGCCAGTGGTGCTTTGCCCTAACCCGCAGCTCAAAGAAGCAGGGGCGACTAATGACTGGTGCAAGAAGCAGTCCTTGCTCCAGGAAACACCTGTTTAAATGGTGCCGAGAGCCTTGAGGTAGCCAGAAAGAAAGGGCTTCTCACGTTTGTGAACTAAGCCCAACAGTGGTTCCCCACTGGGCTTTGCCCACAGGACATAGATGCAACTGGCACATAAATAGCAAGAGGCCTGCAGGGTGGGTGTGCAGAGTCTAGTGAGGAGGATGGACAAGACAGCAGGCAATGATTAACACAGAGACACCAGAGACTCACTTCCACACTGAATTTCCCACCTCAGAAAGCACCTCTAAACAGCAATGAATTTTTCTGATAAGGAGGCTCCCTGGGAGGTTTTAAATGCCTCAGGAGGGTGTTTTCCTGACAAGGACCCTGCAGGACAACTAGGCTCCCCAGAAAGCTGGCAGAGACTGGCCAGCAGCTGCTCTCGCTGTGCACTTCCGGGGGGCTGGTGCACATGAAACCCTCGATAGGCGAAGGGAACCCGGCTCCCTGATGGTGGGCTTGAGCGACAGGTGGGCCTGTGTTCTGCCCTTGCATCAGACTAGTGCCGAAAGACATACTCCTCAGGCCCCCAAATGCCATCTTTTTCCAGGGAGAAATACTTTTGATCAAGTCTGTGCTCTCTGTCATTGCTTTGCTTCCTCTCTAAGATTCTTAAATATGTGAGATGCAGGCTCGTGCGAGTCAGTCTAGAATGGGGATTTCTAAAGTGTGTTCCATGAAAGTGGTCTTATGGCAACATGTCTTTCCATTCTTATCCTCCCCATTCCTACAAAAGTGTACCACGTTTACCTAAGGTTAGGACACTCGAGGCGAGCCTCGAAGAACAAGGAGTACATTAGACCAGACAAAGGCCCACAGCCCCCAGAAGCTTTGCTTGGCACATAAAGAGTAATTAATACAAATCACTGCAGAAGGCACCAAGCCCAATACTCAGTGTTTTAAATGCTTAACCATCACTTTCTAGTTAAGGGAAGAAAAGCTATGGATTTTGGTTTTCAGCAAAAGTACCTTTAATGATTAAGCTATAGACATTTTTCAGGCTCATTTCCTTTGTAATTGAGAAACCAGCAATTTGGAAGGGGCATTGAGGACCCCTCTGCAAAACTTACTGACCTGCTTCTGACTTCACTGGAGCGTGCGCAGTTGATGTTGCCAAGGACCAGTTTAGACGGCCCTGTGCTCAAACCTGGCACAAATATGTCTGTCTACCTTTTCAGAAAGTGAGCAGATGGGGAAAGAGTCTCACGCTTTCTAGGTAGTCATTAATAAGCCACTTAGAAACCGTATCAGTTCTTTCTGCAAAGAATCAATTCTTTGCAAGTACACAGGGCGGCATCTAATATTTCTCCATATCCACCACACATCAGCGCCAAGCTGGGTGTTTTCCTACAAGCTGACTCATTTACTCTTCTTAATAATCTGCTAGGGAAGGGGAATATTACATTCATTTTAATTTTGGAAAAACTGAAGTTTGGAGAATTAAAGTGTCTGGCCATCCTATTGCAGAACTTTTGAGTACAGACCTAAGTGCCCATCATACTATTTCATAGTGTCTCCCCATGAAATAGGAAAGTAAATGTTGTCAAAGATACGCCTAGGGTCCCTCAAGATGTGGACAGTGCTTCTGCCACTGACCCATCATTCTGGGTATTGAAAATGTAGACGTCGACTCAGGTTTTCTGAGCTCCAGGAATATCTTCTATAACAAGGAGAATGTGTCCTACACTGTTCACACCAGGAGATAAACTTTCACCTTCACCCATGAGGAGATTCCTTCTTTCAGACTGTCCCTACACCATCAAAAGATCATCTTCCTCAAGTGAGGTTTATTGACTACTTTATTGGCGTTTAGTGGAGAATGCAGAAATATTCGACCTAGACCCCTCCCACGCTCTTCTCGCTTATCATGTTTTGGAGGTGAGTGGTGCGTCTTTATATTTAGCATGCTATTAAGGCTAATTATATTTCTGAATCAAAGAGATCACCTAAATTAAAAGGGAAATGATTAAGCTGAGCGGAGTCTGATTAGTTAGTGAGACAGAAACCAAAAGAAAGCTAAATGTAGAACCAGGATTTCCATAACTGGAGGGGTGCAAGATTGGGCCTTAGGAGGGTAGAAGTGTGGAGGAGGATGCAGCTGGCCTCCCCTGCTAGGTATTCTCTGTGTAGAGCACCAGTAAGCACTGTCCTTAGTCTTGAAGCATCTTTCCCACCAGCAACTGCCCAGAAAACCATGCTCTGGCTTAGCACTTCAGGCATGTTGGTTCTTATTTAACTCGGTCATTTTGGATTTCATTCCATCACTGCAGTAATCACTGGCATGGCTGAAGAGCAGAAATACGGAGGCCTGGCTGAATCTGAGGCTCATGGGACCTCTCTCTGTCCGTCCACACTGCCTTTAATCTTTCAATGTGGAGCTATACGCTTCAAAAAGCATATTTCAGCTTAGGAGGCACAGATTTTGGGATATTGTTTACTGGCTTTATATTTTCTGATATATTTTTAGATGCAGAGTACTTGATTAGAAATTTTAAGTGCATTCCCAGATTATATAATAGATTAAAACCCACTGCTTTGGTTGAAGTAGAAGCGTCTAAAACCAGTCATGCAGTAGTATCCCCAGGGGGACCATCGTGAGTCTGTGTGGGTGCCTTGGGGGACTATGGTGCAAGCCTAGAAGTCACTGATTTTGGTCCAACACTTTGCTGGCCCTTGATTATTAGTTTGATCCCTGTTTATGATTAGAAATTAATCTCACTTTTCCTCCTATAAGAAACATTTCCTGACCCCTGCGCAGAGTTAGGGCTGGGCACCCTCAGTCCTGTGGTCCCTTTTATTACCACACTGATCACACTGTCGGGTAATTATGTGTTATGATCATGTGCGTGGAATATAGTAGGTACATGGTAACTACCGGAAGGTTTGTGTTTAATGGGATTCCCACTCGAGACAAACAAGAACCTGTCTTTTGGATTCCCAACACCTCCAGAGATGGGGAACTCAGCTCAAACTGAGGCAGCCCATTCCATATTAAGGCTACCACGACAGCAAAAAGCTATAGCTTCATTTTGAGTCAAAATATGTCTCTCTGTAGCTCCCACTTTCTAGGATTATATAGAAAAAACACTATAACTTTTCTGCAATTAGGTCTTCAATACCTGAAAAAAGACGTAACATTCCTTGTTGTGGGCTTGACTCTATTCCTTAGGAGACACTGTTTTGTGTTCCTTTTACCTATTTGCTTTATTCTGCACACAGAAAATTTTTCTATATATCTCTTAAAGTCCGGAGTTGGGTTATGAAGGTTGTATAAGCATCTCACATGTAGTCCTCTTATGGGTTAAATTATTCTTTAGTTTTATCCCACTGTTTATGTTGGAATCTCTCCTAGACTTTTCCCTCTATACTTTTAGGAACCTTCTCTGTCTAATATTGGAGAATTTCTACATTCAAAATAAAGTGGTGCCCAATAGTCCTTTACCCCCTTTTTAGCAGAGTGACTGATGTCATGAAGCCAGTATTTCTTTTGTATAGGTCACCTTGGGCTAGAACTCAAAAGCAGTAAGGTAGAGAGTTTTGTCTAGGGTTTTTTCATTGCTGTATCCAGGACACCTGAATGAGCTTTGACATATCTTAAGTGCCCAATAATATTTGTTGAGGAATAGAAATGAACCAAATGAATTCTGGCATTTCCTGGACTAAGACACAGGAGCGAGGACACCAAACCCATGTCAGAAAAATAAATTGACTATCACTTGAGGGGGCTCACACTTCAATATACAATGCAAGATTCCTTTCTGTCCCCTGGTCCTGCCTGCAGGGAGGGAGATGCCTGGGGCTGGGTCAATTTGATTCCAGAGAGTGGTACCTAATAACACAGGGAAGCAAAACAGAGCCTGGTGATAGAAAAGAAAATGAACACAAATGCTCATACAAGTACCAATACTAGTTTATATATGTCAAAGCCGCCTTACATACTCAACACCTGATAGCCATTATCTCACCTGATCTCACAACATCCCTATTATTTTAGAAAGGCCCCTTTATTTTCAGGTCCACTGTTCATTGACAATACGAGTCTCCTCTGTGCCTGTGAAGTGTAAGTCTCCTGAGGTCCAGTTCCTAACGCTGGCCTTGGCTAACTCATTGCTGTGCCCGTGCACGAAGCAGAGCTCAGGGAGGTGCCTGGTCTCAGACATGAGTGATGAGAGAGAGAGCGGCTAGAAGCAGAAGCCATCGGACAAGGTCTTCTTCCTGGCTTTGGGGATGCCGTGGTAACATGGCAACAATAGAAGAAAAATGTATATTTATACATCAGCACTTATATTTAATAGTAAATACAAAATACGTTTTAAAAGCTAGTTTTAAACAAATTAAAATTTGTGTTCTGAAAGCCAAAGTTCTCTTCTTTTAAAAAAAAAAAAGTCAGTGATACTTTGGATTTACCTTCTATCTCTTTAATTCTATCTCTTTCAAAATGTCACAAAAATGGAAATACATGGAAGGAGCTTGCGTGCCTGACTTCCTTCTCTTAGCATAATGCTTTTGAGGCTCATGCATGTTAATTGTTCCTGTTTTATTGCTGACTCTTCAATTTTCTGGGAGAATTTTTGTAATCAATATTATTTCTTCCTAAAATGCTTGGCAGAATTCTCCAGTGAGGCCACCTGTGCAGAAAGACACATGTTACAGAGAAATAATTCCCTGGATATTGGGGATCTCTGATACTGGAGAGATCATTTCTTTCTTCTGCGTGAGAACAGACGGGGTGGCCACATATCCCTGGGAGATTCTGCTGGCTGTCAGGGCGCCCTGTCAGTCAGAATATGCAGGGTGGGTGCAGGGGGAAGGATGAGGATTCAGCAATGGCTTTGGGAAGAAACAGGTGGGAGGAGCCAGATGTCAGGGAAATGGCATCCAAGGCTTCCAGAGCAAAGCTCAGGGAAGAGGAAGACAGCAGAGCCGCAGCGCTCTGCGTGGCCTGTGTATTTGAAAGAAAATCACATCATCAAGGGTGTTGCATTGTTGTGTGTTTGCTATTTCCAGCCTCCTAGAAAGAGAGAAAAGCAAGTGTCAGAAAGAGGCTGCCTCTTGGGAGATTTCCAGGCTTGTGTCCAGACCAAAGTGGTTTGGACAAGCTTTTGATAAATATCTGATTGCCTTTCCAGCCTTGGCAAAGCAAAACTTCTAGATGCCTTCAAGGCCTCCTGATGCTACTGAAATTTCTCAGAATTTAACACCTCAGGATCTTCCCAATGGAAGCAGTATCGATTTGATCATCTCTAGTCTCAAGGCCTAAGCAAAAAGCTCCATGACTGCTCTCTACCAAGTATGCTGAGCTTCAGTCTCCTGTGAAGCAGTTCTCCAGCCAAAGCCTGAGATGACATGGCTTTTAAAGGAACTCTGCTTGAGCATTCACAGCACACACATGGCTGGTGTAGATGAAAGCATGGGAGTCACTGACATCCTGACTATTGTGCACTAGTCCACGAGACTTGGCTTTTAAAGGTCAACAAAGAGGCTTCTAGATACAAAAGCAGATCACTAGGTGAAATTATGCAGAAGGGATGTAGAATGCCAGAACCAGGTGTCTTGAGGAAGTTTTCTGGGGAGTGATCCCAACTCTTGTCTCTCTACTCATCTCCTTCTTTTGTGGTTTCTATCTTAGATCCTGTCATCAGTCTCCACCCACTTCACTTTCCCAGCTCCTCAGCTGAGTTTTCTGGATTATTTTGTTTTGTTTTGTTTTGTTTTGTTTCTCACTCACACTTTTATCAGACATCTGTTGAGTAACCAGACTTATTCATGCTCAGTCAGGGGTCACATCTTGTGCTTCCAGAATCACTAACAGTACCTACTTTCTGACCTCCCCAGGTGCACTTACTAGCCTGGCTGGTGAGGAGACTGTTAATGATGTAATAAAAATACATATTTCATACCTATTAAGATGGCTACTATTAAAAAACCCACTCTATAGAAGCATAAAATAACAACTGGTGAAGATGTGGAGAAATCAGAACTCTTGTGCATTGCAGCTGATGTGGAAAACAGTATGGCAGTTTTTCAAAAAATTAAACATAGATTTACCATGTGGTTCTGTATTCTGAAATTGCTATCGATATGATTCAACAATCCTCTTTTTGGTTTGGAATTCCAAAAGTGAATCCTGGAGTTGCTACCCAAAAGAATGGAATTCAAGGACTTGAGTAGATATCTGTACATCTATTTGCATAGCAGCATTTTAACAGTAGCCAAAAAAATAGAAGCAATTTGAGTGTTCGTTGATGCATGAGTTGATGTCTTGGTTACTTTTCTCTTTGCTGAGACAAAATACCCGATACTCTGTGTTAAAGGAGGAAAGACTTATTTGGATCACACTTTGTAGAGGTTTCGTTCCATGGTGAGCAGGCTCCAAGGCGGGGTGGCATGGCAGAGGGGCACTGCAAAGGAGAAACAGTCCATAGTAAGCAGGCAGGTGAGAACACATTAGCCCTCTTTTTGTTCCTTATATTTCATGTAGGCTACTAGCCCTGGGGTGGGTATAGCACTCACACCCTTAATCCTGGTCAGAGCCATGGCTAACCAATCAGCTGACTGATTTAGTAATCACATACCCTAGATCCCAGCACCACACACTCTAGATTCAGCTGCCTCTGACACCCCGCAGCCCCATGACTGAGTGAGGCTTTGGCGGGGCATCTAGACACAAGCCACAGTAATTGATAAAATACGGTTATACACACAATGATATATTAGTTAGCCTTAATAAGGGAAGAAATTTTGACATATGCCACAACAAGGATGAATCTTGAAGACCTTATGCTAAATGAAGTAAATCAGTCACAAAAGGACAAATATTGTATGACTTCACTAATTTGAGATACCTGGAGTAGTCAAATTTACAGAGAGATAAAATAAAATGGTAGTTGTCAGAGCAGCAGGAGGGGAGACTGGGGAGTTTTTATTTAATGGGTACAGAGTTTCATAGGGGAAGATGAATATAGTCTGAAAATGGATGGTGGTGATGATTACCTAATAGTTCAATAATGTCAATGTACTTAATGCTACTAAATTGTACATTTAAATGTTTTAAGTGATAAGTTTCAAGTTAAATATATTTCACTGCAACCAAAAAGTAATACACTCAATTATCCTCTCCTCCTTAATATAAGATAAAGGCAGAATTGCCTGGCTGCTCCTAGACACATAAGGTCAATATCATTTCTTTGACCATAAAGTGCTGTCCAAATGTAAGAAAATAATATAATTGTCTGGAGAATAGGGAAACCTATAATGATTAGGATGTTTGGGTTGCAGTGTTGGAGAAGTAACCAAAAATAGGTTGTGCAATGAAGGAAGTTTCTTGGATTGCACTAGTAAAAATAAACAGTGGTAATGTTTTTTTCTGCTCTGTCATTCAGTGAATGCCAGCCTCATCCTCTCGTAGTTTATCCTCATTTAGAAGATGGAGCGCAGCAAACCTCACATCCGCACATCTTGTTATGCAAAGCGAGAACTTCTGTTCCCCCAGCAACCAGAGTCTATTCCTCAGAGTCCCTCCAATTGGGTCAACATAGGACTCCAACATAGGACTGATTCATTCGAGTCAAATGGGAATAGACACGCAGAAAGGAAAAGGTGGTCAATTTCACCCTTCTGTGGCGAGCCTCAAGTTAAATCTATATAGGGAGGCTTCACTGGATGAGCCTTTTGAATAGCTCACACCCTCACCACAGAGACAGGAAGGCAAGAGGGAAAAGATGGATATAAATAGAATTAGGGTATAAATGTTGAAAATGTGAGGGAATAAGTCTTTCGATTATAAGTTATTTGGGTAAAAAGGTTGATGGTTCATCTCACGATGAGGGAGATGTTGGTGGGAAAGGACGCTAAGGATGAAAACATTTTAAATGCACACCGTGAAAACTGATAAAGATACCCAGGGAGACCAAGATTTCCAGTAGTGTTAAAGTACAATAATTTTGTGGACTATAGATGAGGACTCTTTCTCGAAGAAAAGCATGTACCAGTCCATAAATCATCTTCGATTGGTGAATGTGGAGCACAGAGGTGGCAGGCATCATTCTAATCATGGGCGACAATCCAAAGCCCTAGAAGTTCTCAAGCAGATGGTGTTGATGCTGTAGTAAAAGAAAGACGGTTAAGCATAAGATTTTTAAAAGCCACCTCTTTAAGTTTCCTCCCTGGGAAAGATCTAGAAGCGATGACCAAACAATAGCATGAGCACAACTGAGATTCAGATTGTGGGCTCCAAATGGCACATCCCACTAAAAGATCTCCAAATACCATTTCAAGGGAAATCTCCGGCTCTGTCTGGGGCAGGGACTATATCAGATAAACCTGGAACAGCTTGTTACATCAGAAATCAAGGAAATAGCAAGTAAGCTGGGATGATGTTAAAAGGACTCATAAGAAAACCTAAATAATCGCCTCACTGGCCAAGCACGAAACAATTTGAACGTCAATAAGTATAATAACTGCAATAGATTAAACCAAAGAATAAAAGAATAAAGAATAAAAGGAATCCTAATGGGCGACCTCTGAAGGATGCTAGATGTGGTGATGTAAAGATGGCTATAAAATTTTTGCCGTTCCTCTGGAAAAATGGAATCTCTTCTCCTTAAATCTGGGCAAGCTCTGTGCCTGCGTCCACCAGCACAATGTAGTACGGGTGATGCCATAACCTCTGGGGTGACTAACTAGGTCTGCATATTTCTCCACTGCCCAACCCCCCAGTACCTGGGTGTCACATCAAAATCCCGAGTGTCCAGAGACCATTCTGCTTTGAAGAAGCCCAGTTTAGCCACATGGGGTTGGGAGCTATGCCCTCTAGCTCCCGCTCCCCCAGCTCCCACAGCTCCCCCAGCTGAGGCGCCAGGTGAGTAGGTGACAAAGCCATAGTAGATGACCCAGTCCCAGTGGACACCACATGAAGTAGAGCTACTGAGCTGAGTCAGCTCAGTTTACCAAATTGTTATTGTTTGAAGCTGTTAAGATTTGGGGTTGTTTGTTACCTAGTAATGGATAACTGAAGCCCTTGGGAACTGGCAAATTAATTAGTCATTATTTTGAAAATAAAGGGAAAAAATCCACTTTTCATTTGTGAGTTGAAAAATCAAATAGTAGATGAAGATGAATTTCTCTGATTTGATACATTTTAACAAAGAAGGAAATGATAGGGAAAAAAAGCCAGCATTTTGTAACCCCTGGTGAATTAATGGACTTGCCACTGGGCATCAATAACTGCCAAAATCCCAAAAGAGAGAAACCAGATATGTAGTTTTTATTTTTTTTCAAACGGAGTCTCACTAAGTGAATATGTTGTTCAGGCTGGCCTTGAATTTGTGATCCTCCTGCCTCAGCCTCCCACGTAGCTGGGACTGCAGGCACATACTGCAACACCCAGCAAGATATATGTGGCCTTTGATGGCAGGATGAACTACCATTCACCAAATTGTCTTGCCAAAAACCAAACAAACAAACGAACAAACAAATCTGCATCTGACTATGCCACTAGATCTAATTAGAAATTTATAGGCAATGCAGAGAAGAGGAAAACATATTAAACTACACCACATAGGCATAATTACCAAAACCCAGACCATGGTCGACACTATGGGAAATGACCCAGTTTCATTAATGATTTAAAGAGTGAAAAATGAAATAGACCAATGAAGGAAGAACTTGTAGATCAAAACAGATTTCTAAATATACTACTAAAAATGTATGGATCTTATTGCATCCTAATTCAAGTACAGAACACATAAAATGCCATAAAATTTATGAAATAATTGAGGCTTTAATCATGGATTGCTTATACAATCATATTAAAGAATTATTGGGATTTTAAAGGTGTAATAATGGAATTGTGGATGTTTTAAAAATATCCTAAGAGTGTGGGAATTAAATATTGAAGTGTTCAGAGATGAAGTGATGGGAAATCCAGGATTTGCCTCCCAGTAATAAGGGCGGGGAAGTGGTTGGAATGTGGGTGGAGCAGGATTGGCCTTGAGCTGGTGACTGTTGGGGTTGGGTGTGCTCTGTGTGACGAGGGGTCATTACTCTGTAATTTCAGCAAATGGTTTAAATTTCCTGAAGTGAAAGTTTTTAAAGATTCTGTAAGTGGCCCTTCCCAGTCTTTGCTATTTTTTTCGAAAGCCCTCTGCTCCCACAGAGGAATCCCAGGTCTCAAATGCTTCCCACATTTTACACGCACGTATGATAGCATTGCTGAGGTCCCTTCAGCTGGAAGGTAAGATGCGTTTGTTTGCTCTGTCCACCGCTCTGCAGGAGCTTCAGCCCCTTAGTTGCCGCCAATCTCCTCCCTCCTGCTGCTCTGATGCCTTTTCTTTGAGTGGTGTGCACATCAGTTGCAACCGCTGTGGCTCTCCCCGCGGTGCCGCCTGTGGCTGCACAGGTCCAGGAGACAGAGAGGCTTCTGTGCTCAGCAGGCTGCCTGCCTCCTGCCCCTGCCCAGACCCTGGTACGGTCCCATGTCGCTGATGCCTTGTGCTCAAGGTGAGCTGGATTCGTCAAGTAAAGTAGCAGGTGCCCACACCGCTCCCTGCAGAGGTCTTGATGGTACACGCTGTCTTGTTGGGTCCGTGGCCATTGCACAGCTGTGACCCTTGGGACCCTTTAGGTGACCCAAGCCCCAAGCTTCCATGGAGATGCAGGTTTAGGAGAGTCTTGGTGGCTAGAATGGTACCACATGACCTCAGCTTGCCATTTCTCCTGGAGCCACATGTAGAGAGGAACAGAAGCATCCAGTTTCCTGAGAAACAGTGTCTCCCCTGTGTTGAGAGAGGCAGAGAAGAGAGACGCAGAGACAGTACTTTTTGGACTTCTGTTATTTTTCAGTTTCTGTTAAGGTCTATCTGGTTGCTAGCTGGTCTGTCCTTGGATTCTGTGAGACCATTCATACCTTTAAAATAAGTTCTAATTTCCTTCTTAATCCAACCTCAGCAAGCTTCTGATATCTGCAGTCAAAGAGTCCTAACAAATATAGGAGAAGTCCTTTGATTTTTACTTTGCTTCTTTTTAAATTTCCCCTTTGCCTGGACTTGTGAGTGTGCTCTCTCCACGAAAGGAGCTAGACCGTGGAACCAGGCTAGGAGCAGAATTACCCCCCATCCTTCTCCACGCCAAGCTGGCTCTCTGTCCCGAAAGCACACTGCCCTTTGTCTCCAGTGGGTTATCTCCTAGAAGGCTCCCCAGACCCTGAATGTAACCACGCTCGTGGTGGGCGCAGACTGATACAGTTGGGACAAATCTGAGGAGAGGATTTTAGAATCAAGGTGCAGCCCTTCTGAGCCAAATCTCCTAAATCCCAAGGAAATTTCTGAGGGCACAGAAGTTGAGTCGGTCACTTCCTGTCTCCTGCTAGACCCAGCGCAGAGTAAATGCTTACAGCCGGGCTTGGAAGCGGATGGATTGATTGGTAGTTGAACAGACAGCCTCACATTTCCGATATCTCACTGGCAACTCTTTTCCTTTACAAAAAATATCCCTTGACGTGACAAAAAGTTTTATTAGCTTAAAGTTAATTGCCTACATTGTTCAAATTACTCTCCTTAATTGCTTTTAGAAGTGAATAGAAATAAAAAAAGGGAAGCTGTGTAAAAAGCTGAGTCTTTCATTAAGCTGGATCTTCGTATGTGCAGACATGAGTGACTTCTGGTTTATGTGAAGCCAGATACGAAACTAGAGACCACATCGCTGGCCTCAGAGAATGGGAAAAGGGCGATGTTTAGCCTGGTCCAAAGAAAAGATTTCGGTGGCTTAGTTTCTTGTTATAAAACCAATTGATACATTACACTGGACACTTCTTTCCTCCAGGAAACAAAGATTCTGTTTGTTTTATCGACTCTGTTGTTGTTTTTCTATATTTCCTTAGAGCTGGAATTTGTGTGTAACTGGTCCATGTAAATCTCTTTCTCTCTTGCTGTCTCTCTCTCTCCCTCTCCCTCTTTCTGTGCCTGTGTCTCTGTCTCTGCCTCTCTCCTCTGTCAGGTTTAGTCAACTGAAGTAAATTAAATATTTCTACAGAGCGGGTAAGAAGATATGGGGCTGTCTGGAAAAGGATAGACATGCAAATTAGGAAAGAATCAAGTGAAGTTTTTGTGTTGGTTTCAAGATCTCCTTACCTCAAGATGTGACAAAGAGGCGAGCTGTATCTAGCAAGACATGAGAAAAGAGTAATTACCTTCCTCGGATTGGAAGGAGGGAGCCTGGGCAGACAGAAGACCCCTCCCGAAATCAGCCTTCATGGGTTTTCAATGCAGTTGCCTTGGAAGGATATTAAGACAATAGGAGGAAGTTGTGGGAGTAATGGGGGAATGATGAGGAAAGTAACATTTCAGAAAAGCATTAGGACAGAGAGGAGCAATTTGTAGGCTTTTCTGTGTAGTCTGAGTAACACCCCATATTTTCTCTGCAAGATGATCAAAGACAAGATTGAGGAAGGAAAAAGCCCCACCACGCTAATTTTCAGCAAAGGCTCTGGGCTGGTGATGAGAGATTCTGTGGTTGGAAAGTGGCTGAGGTGACCAGCCCCAGTCCTCTTCATCAAAACCATCACGAGGACATTGCTGGTTGTGACTGTACTTTCCCACTCAGAGATGAGCCAGGGGAGGAGGCTCATCGGTCAGTCTGTTGTTCAGTTCAGCTGATGAGGTGGC
This sequence comes from Hystrix cristata, assembly GCA_004026905.1. Lineage (NCBI taxonomy): Eukaryota > Metazoa > Chordata > Mammalia > Rodentia > Hystricidae > Hystrix > Hystrix cristata. Next base: position 59,989 of record PVJO010008472.1, on the reverse strand, counting down.
TAGAGAGGGCCACAGCCACGTGTAGAGGTCCCAGTGAGGTTGTACTTTGGATGGACCTGACAAAACTGGACTCAGCTGGGGTGCATGGCACCTTGGAGACCCCCAAACATGAAGGACATTGCTTTGGAGTGCAGGGTTTTGGGGGCTGACCCAGGTCTCTCTCCACTTTCAGAATCAGCTAGCTGCTCCCAAATAAAAGTTCTTTGCTGGTAAAGATAGGTCTTCAACTTTGCACGTAAGCCTCAGTTTCTATCCGCCTAATATCAGTAACAATGTGCCTACTTCGCCAGCCTGACTGTATGAGAAAATGAAATGATCTAAAGCTGTTATACAATGTTTGGTGCTTGCACATACTCAATAAAGGTCACGTTCGCTGACATTAGTATAAGTATTTAATGTTTGCCCCAGGAAGCCAACTATTAGTTAGGAAAACAGAAACAAATCTAGATCTTTTAAATAAAGAAATTTCACACAGGGTCACACAAATACTGTAATGAAAGAGTGAAGAAACCAAACTGTGGGGCTGTGAGGAATCCCAGAGTTTAGCAATAATGAGACCCTGCTGTGGTTTAGTGCTGGAGAAACAACAGGAGGAGAAATCAGAAGCCAAGGCCAGCAAACTGGATTTGGAAACATGACAGTGCCCATCCAGAGGTACCTGGGATGACAAAGGAAGTGCCCGTCACTGCAGAGCTGGGATCACAGGAGCAAACCATTGCTGCTACCCCTTACTGAGACACTGCTAGAGGAAGACAAGAAGAGATGTGTGGATTTCTTCATTCTTCCTACCTTCCACCTTTCCATTAGCGTGGAGCCCACTGGCTGAAGCTACCCCACAGCGTATGGGTGAAGGAAACTGGGAAATTCAGTTCTGCACCATACGGAGTAGAGCAGGGAGAACAGTGGGAGTGGACTACAGGGAACTAAATAAACAACGTTCCCTACGAAGCCTGGGGTGTTGGCTTGTGCACTTCTTGGAAGGTAGTAGAAGGAGTCTGTAGTTTCCCCAGAGTTTTTGACCTTGAACTTGTCCTCTACTCAATATCTCATGCTCATCTTGCCCAATTCAAGCATGCTGTCCAAGAACTTCTGTCTGAGGGGTCACTGGCTGGCAACTGGTTGCTGCTCAGCCATTTATACTATACTGTGCCCTAAGACCACGAGGCAAAGGAAAAAGTTTGTAATAGCGATGTTTCAACATTTCAGACTTTAGGCATATGAAAATGTGTTCGTTTTAATCCCCAGAGACTTTATTCCTAGGTTCCTGAGAATTACAGCATGCAAACTGTTTATATACAGGTCCCTTCGTTTGTTATTGTCACCAAGCGAGATAGGCGGGCAGGGATTGATGTCTCTCCTTTTAAAGGAGAGCAGAGACCTGAAGAAGAAACTTGCTCAGTGTGGTGGAGTTATAATTGATAAAGACAAGATTAAAATCCAATTTTCTCTAACACTAAAGCTCAGAGTCCTCTCACTCTTCATTATTCCTTTCTCAAGGGAGTAAGGTCAAGTTCAAGGACAAAGTCATTTATTAGAGTAGTTCGTTCTTGCAGTTAGATACCTACTTTATCTCACAGTAAATTCCCATGTATATATGGACTCTGTTTCCAGAATATTTTACCCTCCTTGATTTAGTCCTTTTATCTAGTTCCGCATGCATATCATCCTGTTTTAATAAATTTAGCTCTAAAGTATGTTTTAATATGTATTAAAGAGTATCACTACTCTCTTTTCTCACCCCTCATGTTTGCATTTTTTCTCAATGCTTTTCTTCATTCTTTGCTTATATTTTCTTGTTGGGATATACTAAGCAGCTACTCATCAAATTCAAAAATCAGTCGGTTGGACTTTTGATTGGAACTATATTGAAGAGCAAATTAATTTGAGGAGAATTGTTATTTTTGCAACACTAAACCTTTCAATATAACAATATAAGGTATCTTTCCATTTACTCAGTTCTTTTATGTCTTTTGATAAAGTGTTATGGCTTTATTCAAGCAGGTCTTACACATTTCTCATTAGATTTTTCCCTAGGCTTATTACAGTTTTGGTTGCAGACAGGAATAAAGTATTTCCTCCCATGACATTTTGTAATTGGCTGTTGCTGATGTAAAGAAAAGCTCCTGATTGTTGTGTGCTGTTGTGTCCAATCACCTTCCTAAACTCACTTGTTGATTTTAATGGCTCTTCAGTGCACTACGCTGGGTTTTCTAGGTAAGGAATCAGATTATCCATCTTCCCTACTATATTTAAACTGTTCTTTCTTTTGTACTTTTATTCCCTACAAACACTCTATAATTTATCTCATTGCCTTTATATCCCATCTTGAATTGTAGCAATGTCTCTGCATTTTATTGCCTTTAGTACATTTTCAGAGAGTAAAAATTCTCTTATTTATCTTTGTGCCATCTTTTTCAATTCCCTCAAGACTCCAGCATTATTAGCTGGTGTAAAGTATATAATAGATGCACAATGAATGTTTCTGTACTCATTAGCCTCGGTTTGGAATATGGCGAATTATATATATTAATTCCAGATTAGATTATGTGGTAAAATAGCATTTTGTTTTAAGGAACATATCCTAATTTGATTTTTTTTGTATTCTGAGCCTCTTACTTCTGACTAAGCAAATTAATTGGAATCACATTGTCCTGAGGACGAAGGGCCTCAGAGTACAGCGAGAAACAAAGATGTTAAATTTTTGGCTTTGAAATTAAAAATTGAAGCCCAGACACACAGCCAAACTTTGCTTTCCAGTGATGTTTCATTTTTCTTCTCATCCAGCTAAGCGCATGCGTGCGCGTGCACACACGCACACACACACACACACACACACACACACACACACACACCCTAAGACTAGACAAAGTTTCCATCAAGAGGGAAGAGGAGGCATTATGAAGCTGCAGTCAAAACAGCAGAAGCAGGACAAACCCTGCGCCTGGAGTTCTGTCAGTAGAGAGCCTTCAGTCTGGTCTATGCATGAACAGAGGACACAGTCCTGGCAGAGGAGCGGTGTCAGCCATGAGAACCATCCCCAGTACTGGTCAGCAGGTTGATGCGGATACAAAGGCAGGAGTGAAGTCTGCATCCTCCCTACTCTGAGCTAACACTCTGCTCTGCATGGGCCAGGACATTCCTAAGCTGTGACAACTAGAGTGTCGGCAGTGACCAAGAAAGCAAAGGTCTCCTGCCCTGCACTCCCCAACCCTTGGCAAAGAGGGCCTGGAAAGACCCTTCTTCATGTCTCCCATTGGTGGGGGCAGAAAAGGACGACCAGCCTTTCACGATGCATCACTTGAAGGCAGAGATGGACTGAGTTAATGATGACTTTCCCTCTGCACCTGCTTTTCACCCCCATGGCCTGGCAAGGGCCTTGTTCATGAAAGATGCCCTGTAGCCGTGGGGAGGCTGCTGCTCCAGAGATGCGGATGAAGGGGACTTAGAGCAGCAGGGCTAGAGCAGGTGCCCTCCTCTCCTGCTTTTCAGACCAGCCACCCAGCCCACCCCTTCAGGAGGGACCAGCAAGGGAATGAGGCTGCTGATGGTCTGCTGTGGGGTGATTCCTGGGGAGGCTGCAACAATTATTCTAGAACCTCAGTCCAGTTAGTTCTTCAGCCCAGGGGAGGAATTAACCTCAGAGAACTCGGCCTGGGTTTCCACATATGGAAGCGCCTCAAACCTGGGCTTGGATGGGCCCGAGAGCTCTCTTCTAGTACACAGCCACATGACACTCAGAAGCAAGGGAAGCACCTGCACAAGAGCGTAGGGCTCCATTACAGTGTACCAGACTGTGAGGCCTTTAGAAAACAAGATGTCGACACTGGGAGGGCTCCACGGATGCTAAATACAACTTTTTTTTTTTTTAAAGGATAGACTTAAAAAAATAAACATTAGCCATCCATGGTGGCTCACACTTGTAATCCCAGCATTCGGGAGGCAGAAGCAGGACAATCACCACAAGTTCGAGGCCAGCCTGGGCTACATAGTGAGCTCAAGACTAGTCTTAACTACACAGCGAGACCCTGTCTCAAAAACAAAAAACAAAATTAAAAAGAAAACCATTATTCCAGTCACCTCCCAAAATATGTTTAATGCCGAAACATTTAACAGGTTTCATTTCAATGTATAGTCACATAAGTCAGAACAGCAAACAAAACAGCTTTGTGTTTGATAACTGACATTTAATAATGGCACTAAAAGAAGAAACAGAGAGACCCTCATCCAGTTTGGGAGCCATTTAGGCAGGCAAATATTTATTAAGCAAAAAGACAGTATTAAATCCAACCTTATTTTTGCATAGCCAGGTGGTGAGAGGCTGGGGCAGAGCGGGGTGCACAGCCAGTCGGTGTCACCCCCATGGGCTACTGCAGATGCCATAGTCTTCACGCCCTCTGACCACAAAGCAGCCTTAGGCATCTGTCTTTCTTGCCCGAGCTGGTGCAGCTTCATGCTTATACCTGCTTTGCTGCCTTCACGGAGAATGCTTGTGAGAGCAGGCTTTCGTCCGCGCTCCCCTGCAGTGCCAGCATGTGGGCTGGTGAGCAGCAGGCAGCATATCCGTGTATGGTGAGTAATATTAGGAATTCCGCCCTCTCACTGCCGAGTCAAAATGGAGGCAGGGAGAAAAAACAGAGTCAACTTCCATCCACCATTTTGCCTCAGCTGTGTACCCACAAGGAAGCCAGGTAGCCTCTTGAAGATTCATCTACAAAATGGAGGAAATCATGGCTACTGCAAGGGCCTGGAAGCGGCACACAGGAGCTAAAGTCAGGGTGCTCTTCTTTTTGAAAATGTTCTTAGTTCTCTCTAATCTTAGCTTTCCATGACTGCCACGGCAAATACCACCAAACAGGGGGCCAAAACAACAGCAATTCATCCTCTCACAGTTCTGGAGGCCAGGAATCTGGAATCCAGGTGTCTGCAGGCTTGCTCCTTTCTGGAGCCTCTGAGGGAAAAGTCCCTTTCCTCTCCTGCCTTCCGGTGGCTGCCAGAAGCCTTTGGTGCACCTCGGCATGTAGCGATATCACCTCAGTCTCCACCTCCATCTTCACGGCGGCTTCTTCTCTGTGTCCTTTTTCCTATCTCTCATTAAGATATTCATGGGATCCCAGGCCCACCCTAACCCAATATGATCTCATCTTGACCCTCCCCTTAATTATACCTGAAACAAACCTATTTCCAAATCAGATCAAACTTCGAGGTTCCAAGTGGATGTGAATTTTTGGAGAAGCCTATTTAGTTCACTATAAGTCTGTTATTCCACTCACTGGACTTGGTTCTCTGCTTTTGCTCATCCAAGCAAACACCTTTTCATGATAACCAGGTTTCCAAAGGAGCAGGAGGTGGGTGAGGTGGCCACTTTTTGAGCATCTGCATGTGCTCAGGGCCTGTACAGCCCGTGATTTATCTAATCCCCTAGCAACTCATGAGATACTCTGTCCTCATTGTCTTAAATAGAAAAACACAGGCCTGGAGAGACTCAGACTTCCCCAAGGTCATGAAGCACAGGCTAAGGTTCAGTGCAGGCCCAGGACTGTCTGACCCAATGCAGAGCACACTTTTTCCATTATACCCGTTACACAATGCAGGAACACTGTGTGTGGAATACAGCAGCGAAGAAGTTACGACTTTATATTCTGTTGGAGGAGACAGGCAATAAATACACAGGACCATATTAGGGAGTAATATGTGTTCTGATGAAAGTGCAGCAGGGGAAGCGACAGGGCCTACAGAGAGCTGTGGTCAGCAGAGTCTTCTCCAGAGAGAGACGCCTAAGCTGAGACTCTGTGACGAGAAAGAGCAGCCATCGGTGCAGCCAGGCAAGGGGAATGTGAAAGGCAGAGATCCAGGGAGAGAATGAAATTATCAGGCTAAAAATCAAAACACTCCAGTGGGGCTGGCTGGGGTGTGGTCGAGGTAGAGGACAGTATGAGATCAGAGAGGAGGCAGGCGCCAGAACTGTCAAGGCTGAAAGCAGGGACTGAGATGAACAGGCAGCTGAGGAGGCCTTTGGTCAGGAGGTGGAATGTGCTCCAGCGTGGATGACTTGACTTGACCTGTGTAGAGTGCTGATGGTTTCTAGTTGGGGTGGGGGGTGAGAGATGGGATAGGAGGCCATGGCAAGGAAGCAGGTCCCCTATTTTGACCTGAGCAACTGGGCCGAAGGAAAGAATGGAGGTGAGAGTTCAGCCTGTGTGTGGGGTAGAGTGGGAAGGTGGAGCCACGTCTCCTGGCCCACCCCAGTTAACCTGGCAAGATGCTAGCCACCAGGCAATTCCTAGTGTAATTAGACCATCGCTTTCCTTCCCTTTTGTCACTTATCTGAAAGCAGAGCACCAGGGAACCCAAGCTACTATTGGACAGAGGTGAAGAGGGAATCCCGGAGCCTGGCACAACTCTGGGGGCCAGCGACACAGCCGGGACAGCTTTAGGACGCACTTGTATGGGCTGGACAGGGTAGCCGAGATGGGGAGGGCAAATGTCAACCCCTTGACGGTTACACGAACCCTGAGCACTGGGGTCGGAAACCAGGCGGGGCTGGAGGAGCAGCTGATCAAAGACCTGAGCACTAACATGGTGGCCATTAGAGAGGCATGATGCTGGGTGCTAGCAGATGGCACAGTGCAGGCTGGATGCCTCCATGAACCTCTTAGGGTGGCCCCATCCTTGTCAACCGTGTCCTGAGGAAAAGAGCTGATTATGAGGTTCATCAAGGTGGCCCCGTCTGAGACCAACTGGTGTGTGACACTTTCTCTCTTGCACTTTCTACATTTCTAGAGGGATTTCAAATATAACGGGTAAGGAAGATCTTAAACTAAAGGATGAAACTCTTAAGTGCGGTACATCAGGTGTCAGCCCAGAGTGGGGAGGGCATTATCTCACACACGACAGGCTCTGCACAGCCCTCAGATCACATCAAGTGAGCTGCCAGCCCCCTGCCCCCAATGGCTTTTGAGCCGAGCCTGCTCATCCCTGTGTCCATCAGAATAGTCTATTAGTTGGAACATCGTGCCGCTTGAAACACCTTTTCTGAGTCAGGCAGTCTGGTAGAGACTGAGCTTAAATGTAAATATTTTAAAATTATTTGTTCTCTGTTCCCATAATGATCTGAGGCAGCTTCCCCATGAATTAGGGGAGTTAAGACAAAGGATTTTGAAAGTTTGCTGAAGGTACATAAGAGATGGGAAGAGGAAATCACATCAGGAAATCAGAAGAAGAGGAGGTGATGTCTAAATTTAGCTCAAGCTCATGGTATCTAGAAAAAAAAGACACATCATTGTTTGTTTAGTTTCCACACCTGAAAATGGCAAGCTGCACAGCAGCAAACATCTGCTGATGCGCTGGGTCATACTGGAGCGGGGGCGGGGGGGAGTGCCTTGGAGACAGACAAAGGTCTAAGATCCAGATGTGAGGTGGGGAAAGATATTATGTTCTTTGAACCTGAGGGTTCTCTTTTTTCCTTTATGATGAAGCAATTTTTGCAAGCAGGGTGTCCAATAAGTACACCACCCCTATTCCAGGCTCAAAAATTCTGGGAGGAGATGTGTCCTAGAGGCCTTCTACAACGAACAGGACAATGCATCCGGTCACATCTGCATCCTCCCTGGCCTCGTGGCCAGACTGTCTCTTGGAAGAACACTCCTCTCAAGGGAAAGGACACCACCCCCTGGGCCCTGGCAACAGGATTGGAGAAGTTCTGTTTCAGGCACCCAGTGACTGCTGAAGTGAGTAATTCTCTCTGGTCTGCAGCTCGCCTTGGAGCAAAAAGCTGACAGCCCCGGAGGCTGTGGAAGACGCCTCCATTCCTTCGAAAGCCCGAAGCACGACTACACACCTCCAAAGCTGGCCAAGCTTCTGCCTGCAAAATTCAACCGTGTTCTATGGTGTTCTGCTCCTTCTGGTGTCTCTTTTATAGGATCAGTGTCCTCAGGAACCCCGCTCCCATCCTCCATCCTATGTCACACTTCCTGGAAGAGAAACCTAGATTGTGAAGTCATTTCTTCCTTTCACCTCGCATTCAAACCACCCCTACCCCACCCTGCAAAGCCTTGCTCTCTGCTAGGGACGCTGGGAGAAGGAGCAGGAACAAGCTCTCAATAAGGTGACAGCAGGCTACATACACTGAATGTTCATGGTGTCCCAAACCCTGTACAAAAGCTGTCTCATTTGATCCTCAGGATGACTCAATTTTATCTCCGTTCCACACAGAGGAAGATGAGTCTCAGAGAAATTTAGCAACTTTCCCTGGGCCACATAACTGATACATACTTGATAAGGAAGGGTGTAAATTCATGAGGCTAAAGTCTAAACCACTTTTCTTATCCATGTAGTAGTTCCTCTAGGCTTTTTCCATTGAGGACATTTCATTGCAAAAGAGCTCTCCATCTTTGCCCTACAAAGGGCTGCACTAATTATAAAATTAGCTCTTAGGTGGAAGAGGTAATCTGAGTACAGAGTATTTTCCTAAAGCCCCTTAGATGGCATTGTGGATGCCTAGACTCTCTGTGCCTCAGTTTCTTTATCTGTAAAATAAGGATGGTAAGTGCTTGACAATTTTTAATTATTATTATTATCACTATTATTATTATTATTATTATTGAAGTAGGTCAGATTAAGCACTTTTTGTTGACAGATGGCTAGGAAAGCAACAGAGAAGAGGTGAAATCTTTCAGGGTGTTGAAAGGTGAAGAGGTGTAATCAGGCCACCAGGAGGGAGACATGCACCTCAGGTGTTGAAATGGTCAACATTCACGAAAGCGCAAGGGTGAGACTGTGTGGTGTCTTCAAGGTTCCAGGGGCACCATGACAGCCATCACAGTGCCCAACTGGCTACTCCCGCGAACAGCCCCACCCTTCCCTTTAGGATTGTATGATAAGAATACGGAAACAGCCTCCCTTCCCCTTCCTGTGCAGGGCACGCCAACATCCACCCAGTCTCCGTGACCCCGGCACAGGACAACTGTTGGATCACTATGGCGGTGACCTTTCCATTCCATCCGTGCTTTGTCTGGCCAAGGCTAAAGGTAGGCTTGGCCAGCAGAGAGGGAGCTAATTGGCAGGTGAGGCATCACCAGGGCCTGACAGCCTCACCGCGGCTGTCCCAGATGCTGCGGCAGATGGCCTTCTTCTTCAGTCCTTCAGAGACACCCCCTCACAATCACCACTCCATAGCTGCCATGCGCAGAGCTTAGCTTGGTGCTTCAAATGTGTGCCTGGAAGATTATGTAACCCCACTGGCAGGAGAAAGCCAACACACTTGGCAAGTTCAGGGAGATTAAATGTGTCAACTGTCGGCTTTGAATATGAAATAATGCAAATGTCTCCTTAATCTCATCTGAATTTTTTTTAGAAGTCGAGATTAGTCATGTTCTTTCTAAAATGCTGTAGACTGAGAGTATGTTTGACTCATGCATCCATTCAACAAATGTATACTGAGGGCTCACGATGCACCAGGCAGATGTGTGCAATCAGGAATCAAACATAGTTATACAATCTTTCCCCCCAGGAGTTTACATTCTAGTAGGGTAAGCCAGACAACAAATAGTAAATGGAATAAAGTCCTAAATTGTATATTATGACACAAAATTAGAAATATCGTGGAATAAATAAAAAATTAAACCAAAACAAACAAGATCAGGAGTCTGGAGGTGACAGTGAGCACAGAATTAGGCAGGTAGATGGTTTCAATGGACAAAGTGTAACTAACATGGTTTGTGATTAGGTTCTTTTTTCTTCCTACTGACGGGTGCTTGGTGGTTAGGCCTGAGTGCAGCTATTGGGACCACTCTGGAGCATCTTGAGACATATTCTCCAATCTTTATGAGAATCTTCCTTGGGGAAGGCTGGAGGAGCACATCTTCCCTATCTAGGGTGACTAGCTGTCCCAGTGTGGGACTGAGGTTCTCCTGGGACATGGAAGACCTAGTGGGTCCAGGCAAAGAGGGACAGATGCCCACTGCATCCCACACTCTGTCTCAGTAGACTCTTACTGCTCACCTAACATAGGGAGGCTTCAGCCCAGCCACAGAGCGCATTCTGGCAGACCAAGGCTTGAGCTTTATCTTATCGTCTTTGAAATCACCCAGTGACCCAGTTTAAGAAGGTTTCTTGTCTTAAACCCAACCCCCAGGCATTTCATCAAGTTTAAAAGAATTTTCTCCTCCACCTCTGTTGTTTTTAGCCTGCCTCAGAAGCCATTTATTTTCTTTGTGCTTTTGAAGGCTTCCAGGGAACTTTTGCTTAGAGACAGTGTAGAATTGAAACATTGGCCTCAAGTGAGATTTGAATAGTCCTCAAAGATTTCCATATTCAAGGCTCCTCTGAAGTCACAGACATTCAGGGCCCATTGAATCCAGAGCTCCTCCAAGAGTTCAGGGCCTCACCTCTGGCAGGATGTCAGTTCACACCTTATTGGTGTTACCTTTTTCATCACACAGGCACATCACCCTCAACTTGTGCAGAACCAAATTTGGCAATGTCCCTCTTTCTTACCCCCAAATATATTCATTCTTCTAAATTCCCACTTCAGTGAATGGTCCCGTGATGCTCCCATCAGCCAAGCTATAGGCCTCTCTGACCTCTCTCTCTCCTTCTCATCACTCAGCCTGACCTCTGTACTGTCCCCTAAGCCTGCCCTCTTGTCCTCATCTCCAGGGTCACCGCTATAGTCCCACCTGCACCATCTGGCACTTGTATGACCTCAAAGTCCCCTCACTGGTATCTCTATTTCCTCCCAACCCTTTCAACATGAACAGTGGGATCTTTTTGAGATACCAGATTCTATCACTTTCTTTCTTTAAAAAAAAGCCCTTCAATTGTTTTCCATTACTTATTGGATAAATCCGAGCTCTTTAGTGTGAACCCCCTGGAATCTTTGTCAGCTTACCTGTCTAGCTGGAGCCCAGCCCTGTTACCTGCCACTGCATGCTGCGATTGGACTCTGTGACCTGAAGTTCTGTGGGCACATCCTTACTCTGTTGTTACTCCTTGTGGAAGACCCTTCTCCTCCTTGTCTATCTCATTTCAAGACCCAGCTGGTACCACTCTTCAGGAGACTTTCCTGACCCTTCCAGTTAGAACTGAGGTGCTATACTGGCTGTTGTCTGCTGCTACTCAACAGCCTCCCTGACTTTCTAGGCTTGTCCTTGTGTCATAGAGGCTGGAAGTCTTGAAACATTGCCTGGATTTATTTGCCAGCAGAACATGGGGCAGTTTCTATGATTTTCAAATAGGAGCTCCTTTGAAGCAAGGCAGGTCAAAGCTCCAGTTTAAATTCTTTAAATAAGAGACTAATGTGTAAGATTTGGAGGCAAGAGAGAAGAATAAATCATTATTTACTTCTAGGAATGGAAGATAGATGTACTGGTGGACAAGAGTTTTGGGTGTTTATTTTACTTGGTTTCATAAAAGCCTGAATCAGTTTTCCATTAGTATTATTTTGTCAGCTTTCTCATCAGTTTTATAAGTATTTCTAATCTCTTGCAATAAATTCCTCCCTCTTGAAATAGTGGCTTCTATTTATCTGAAAAATGCACTCCCTACTTTTCCAGACATAACGAGTATTTGTATATCCAGCACTTCATCCAGGATCTAGGGCTTAATAAGTTAAATTGAATGATAAAAATAAGCGAAAATATGGAAGGTTGTTTTAGCCACCAAGGCTACCCCAGGAGGCATTGCTCTTTACTCAATTCATTGCGTTTGTTTCTCTCCACCCTCCCTCTGTATATATAATGTACAATCATGTGTAAAATGAAACACAACAAAAAAGAAAATCTTTGAAATAAGACAGCCATGAGTTCAAATCCCACATCTATTACCAACTGTATGCAATCTTGAGGAGTTAAGTCCCTAAGCCTGTTTTCCAATATGTATCGTAAGTATAACTATGTTTTCCAGAGTATTTGTGAGAATTGATACTCAATAATCATTAGTTCCTTTTCCCTTTCAGGGTAGAAGAACTCTTTTAGATGTAAGTTGTTCTGGTAGAGTACTCCTGATCTCATCTCCTGAAAGGAAAAGTGACTGATACAAGGTTGCACAGTTAGTAGGCCAGGACCAAGCTACACTTCTAACTCTAAGTGCAATTTACTTTTCTTCTAGGAATATAAATAATGATGGCCATGAAAATGATTTTATGATTGCAGAAGAACATAGATAGACATTCCCTCAGTCAAGGTCCCAAGTGAAGAAAATGTAGGCAAGTCACCCATTTTATTCTCAGCTATTCTGTGACATAAATGTAATATGAGCCAGGTACAGAGGTGCATGCCTGCAACTAATCCCAGCTACTCAGGAAGGCGAGGCAGGAGGATTTCAAATTCAAGGCCATCCTAGGTAATATCGGGAGGTCCTGCCTAAAAAAAAAAAAAAAAAAAAAAAAAAAAAAAAAAAAAAAAAAAAAAAAAAAAAAAAAAAAAAAAAAAAAAAAAAAAAAAAAAAAAAAATTTCAGTGTGAATGAGGAATTGGCATGTATTTGATGACTGAGATTTCGAGGGATTTTATTATTGAAACATAGCTCATGGGGAACCCTTAGCTTTTGGCCGATGTAGGATACAGCAACTCAGATTGAAGTCATCACTGGCATTATAAACTAAAATTGGCATGAGATGCTTGGGATTCTAGCTTGCCAGAAACATCCATGCTCCATGCTGGAGTATGAGAACTAGAGTATAAGATAGACCTTGGGATCTTTGGATTGTGAGGCAGGGACCAGGCATCAGTGGAAGGTACAAAGGTACAGGCTCACATATGGCTCACATCTCTCAGATCTCTCTCTCTCTCATCTGGTATTAAACTTCACCCAATACCAAGAAGGATATTTGTGGGCCATCTTGGGATCCCTGTGTCTCTTTTGTGGACTCCAGAAACTACCCACATTCTCCTTTATGCTCTTAAACTAGCTTTGGATTGCTCTTTCATATAGTCTCAGCAACCTGCTCTATTTAAGCAGCTTGAATGTGGTTCTTCTTCAGGGCAGTGGTAATTTTAAACCATGAGCAGACAAAGGGGCACAGAGATTCTGATTAGACTAAGTATATGACACTTTTCTAGATTGAGGTGCCAGAAAATTAGATGACATTATTACTCATACTATGGCTCAGAAGGGAATTAACAGCTTTAGCTGGAAAGAGTTCATGATAAAAGCAATAGGTGTAGCTGTACTCAAGGTGGAGATGGTTGTACAAGGAGGGGTTAAAGGTAGTTTGCATACATTTGAGAAGGGAAGATTTGAATAACCTCGAGAGAATGATTCAAGCATATTAAGGCAAAATTTTAAGGTGAAACCCTTAACCATGAGTGAGAAAGCAGGCCCAGCATAAGTTCTGAAATGTGTAAGGAAAATGTGTGGAGTTTAACCTGGAAGGGAAGTTAGGGAAGCGAGGTAGGAAAAACATCGCTGAGTGAAGTCCAGGTTAGATGTTGGACTGGTCTCCTCCAATATCTGGTATTGTAAACATCTAGGGTTAAGTGGTAGAGCCAGGATGAAGGTAAAATCTTTGGAGAGCAGCGTGTTGTCTTGTTCACTGCTATATCCCAGCACCCAGGGCAGTTCCTAGCACACAGTAGGGTCTGTACAGCTAGTTGTTAGAGGAATCCCTGTAGCAAGACATATCCTGGTGGACCTACATCTGTCAGAATAGCAAGGTAGGCAAGATATATTTGGATAATAGATTCTTTAGCCTCTATCTTTTCGGTCTTTTCTCTTGTTTTGGGAGATCATTCCTGACAAATGTAGTTGAAGCCTAGTGCCGTAGATATCTGGACCCAAGGCAAAGAAAGGGGAAAATAAAGGCAAATACAAGATCCCGAAAACAGTATTAGCCCTATTCGTGTTAGAAGCAAAGGTGCCAATTTAAGAGGCAGGTTATACATTTTAAAACTCAGTGTGATAGGAACCAGTGTGAAGAAAAAAAAAACAAAACTCAATGTGATAGGAACCAGGGACCTATCGAGAAAGAGAATATCAGATGGCTACCTCACTGCTGGAGGGAAGGAAGGACAGACAGCAGGATTGGGAAGAGGAGAGCCAAAGTTCCAAAAATGTGCCTATAGCACAAAGAGATGATCTCCAGAGCCGTAAGTTGTGACTGTAGTTCCTGCAGCTAAGTCAAAAAACTAGGAGGAAGAAAACTATCCTGATAGACAGGACTTCTGAGGCCTGAGCAGTGGGCAGAGCAGAGGTAAACATGGACAAGCCCAGAATACAATGGGATGCTGGTGACAGAGAAGGATGGAGGTGAGAGAAGAGCAGGGCCAACACACTCTTGGCACAGACAGGTCCTGCTCACAAGGGGGAAGGGCAGAGGGCACTCATCACACAAAGCAGACCCAGGCTTCCAGGAACACAAGGCTCAAAGGAGAAATGGGAGCTAAGAGGTTTTACAGATATGAGTGAGGTGCAGAAATGATGGAGCCTCAAATAAGAAAGAGTGGGGCGAGGGCTATACCTGGGTAAATGCCAGTTGTATTAATTCTAGCGAGTCTGAAAGAGGGAATATTTTCTTTCTATGTCTTACATTTGTTTTCTCCATCTCCTTCCCCCAGATGTCACCAAGCATCTGCTATGTCCCATGGCTGGTGACTGAAACATGGATTCTGAGAACATAATTTTGCTGGGCTAAATTTGTTGGGTTTGGGGCTGAGGCCGGGATATTCTTGTACATCCTACTGATTTTCATATCCTTGCAAAGTGAGACACGCCAGGGCCTTAGGATTGGATAGATGCAACCTCCTTGTTCCTTTGGGAGCCACACCCATCCCAGGGAACCAAGAAGGAGAGCAGCTGCTCCATGGAGACGCCCAGGCTCCAGCCAGGAAGCTCCCCGGGGAGGCTCGCAATGTGGGGTGCAAGTCTCAGAGGGAAGGACTTTGGATTTCTTTGGATTTAAATTTGCAAAAGGAAGGGAGCTCTGGCTTTCAACTTTGATTTCTCTTGTAGAATTTAATCATTGAGAAGGTCCACAGTGCTCAAGTGGAAGGCTATTTTCAGGTTGCTGGTATTGTGCTGCTGGGGGTATTTTTGTGCTGTCATGTGGTGTTTGTGGCCCAGCTTCCTCTGCTGAGCTATATTGGACACTGTGGCTTGAAATTTGAGATGGGAAATACAATCAGGATGAATTTTTGACCCAGGGTGCAGTGGGGACAGACTTAGAGTGATTTTTATTGAATGCCTTGTTCTGGCCACTTCAGAGGCTTCTGGTGGTAACAGCTGAACACCCACCCTGTGGTCCCTGGTAGAGAGGCTGGCACGGTGGTCAGGGTAGAGGGCATAGCGCCTAGGCTGGCCTCAGACCCTTCAGAAGACTGGTATTCCCTGGCTGCCCACAGGTCAGGTGCCTTATTCCAACTAGATAAGTAGCTGAAACCTGGGTGGAATTAGGGCCGAATGCTAATTCCACCTGCTCCAGTTTCCACAGAGAAAAGGCTTTTCCCCTGGTTGCCGTCTGCTAACTTGGTCACTGCAAGGACGGTGGAGCTGGGACCTTCAGCAGGCCGGGTGATGTCCAGGCAAAATAGTGGGAACACTGAGCGAACTGGTCACAGGAGCAAGCCAACCTATAGAGTGCCTCTGTGAGCGTACGTGAAACCCATCTGGGCAGCCATGATGGCGCCAGGTTGGTGAGTAGATGGATTTGTGAAAGGCAAAGTGCTCTTTTTGCTTTCGTGGGATGCTAGGTGTGAAAGGTTGGGCTTAGGCTCCAGATCGTCTTGTTCCCTTGGGAGTGTTTTTGTGCGGTGCACAACTGTGCAGACGTACACAGCAACCCTAAATACTCTCTTTGCTCTCAGGGAAGCACTAGGCAAGCCTTGCCTGTAGGAGGCCCAACCCGCAACCTCTGTTCTCTTTGTTCAGTTTCTCCGGGCCTGTGGTCTGCAAATCCAGGCAAGAGAGTGAAGGCAAGTACAGAGGTGTCTGTAGCCAGGCTTGTCCATGGTCATTATGTTCCCATCTGATCCACGAGTAAAACTTCCCCAGGTCTGTGCCTAGCTAGCATCCCCTGTGATGTTCCCTGCCTGCCCGAGTCATAAAGGCCAGAAGGGAAGAGAGGAATAAACTCCATCCGGAATCCTGACAGTATTTAATATTTGCTTTTTGTTTTTTTATTTTTTAACCAAGAACATGTATTGGTACAATGTACATATAATGGTTACATTCATCACATTTATTTTGTACATGTACATGGTGTATCTTGGTTCTCCACCCTCTTCCCTGCCCCTCCCCTCTATTCCCTTCATCCCTATTTACAGCAGGTACATTCACATTTCTCCAGGTACATTCACATTTCTCACATTTTTCCTTTTTCTATCCCTCTTTTACCTTCCCACTTCTCCCCCTCTCTCCTTCCAATGCTCCTCTCCTTGGAATATTATCTTCCTCTTAGATTATATCTATTACACCTCTTCATCCTTTTTTACATCCATGGTTTCTCATATCAGAGAAACAATTCGATGTGTACTCATAAGTGTCCGATTTACTTCACTTAATAGTATGCTCTCAAGGAACATCCATTTATATACAAATGACTCTAGTTTATCCTTTTTTATGGCAGTGTAGTATTCCATTGTGTAGGAAAACCATATTTTCTTTAGCCATTCATTGGTTGTTGGGCATTTAGGCTGTTTCAAGACTTAGCTATTACAAATTGTGTTGCTATAAACATGGTTGTGCATACATCCCTGTGGTATGAGGATTCCAGTTCTTCTGGGAAGATCCCCAGTAGGGGGATAACTGGATCAAATGGAACCTCTAGTTCTAGTTGTTTGAGGAATCTCCATGTTGATTTCCATAGTGGCTGGACCAGTCTACATTCCCACCAACAATGGAGGAGGGTTCCTTTTCCCCACAGCCCTGCCAGCATTTGTTACTGGTTGATTTTTTTCATAAACGCGGTTCTTTCTGGAGTGAGATGGAATCTTAATGTTGTTTTGATTTGCATCTCTCAAATGACTAGTGATGTTGAATACTTTTTCATATATTTATTTGCCTTTTTAATTTCTTCATCTGAGAAATGTTTATTCATTTCAGATGCCCATTTTTGGATTGGGTCTTTGAATCTAGGAGGTTTGATTTTTTTGAGTTCTTTCTATATTCTAGATGTTAGACCTTTGTCTGATGGATAGCTAGTAAAAATTTTTTCCCAGTCTGTGCATTTTCCCCCTGCTCTATATGTGATTTATTTTGCTGTGCAAAAGCTTTTTAATAGCATGTGGTCCCAAGCACTGATTCTTCGTGTTGTTTCCTGTGCTGTTTGGGTTTTGTTCATAAATTTTTTCCCTACCCCTATGTCTTCAAGGGTTCTTCCTATTTTATTCTCCAGTAGATTTAGTGTTTCTGTTTTAATGTTTAGATCTTTGATCCACTTTGACTTTAGTTTAGTACATGGTGAGAGACTTGGATCTAGTTTTAGTTTTCAGCATGTGGCAAGCCAATTTTACCAGCACCATTTGTTGAAGAGGCTATCTGTCTTCCAGCGAGGGTGTTTGGCTCCTTTGTCGAAGATGAGGTATTTGAGTGTGTTTGGAGTTGTTTCTGCATCCTCCAGGCTGCTCCATTGATCCTCAGGTCTGTCTTTTTGCCAGTACCATGCTGTTTTTATCACTGTAGTTTTATAGTATAGTTTTAGGTCGGGAACTGTGATGCCACCTGCCTTTCCCCTATTGCTTAGGATTGTTTTTGCTATTCTTGGTCTCTTGTTCCAGATGAAGTTCATGATTGTCTTTTTTAATTCTTTGAAGTATGTTGGTGGTATCTTAATTGGGATTGCATTAAATCTGTATAGTAATTTAGGCAGTATAGCCATTTTCACTATGTTGGTTCTTCCTACCCAGGAACATGGGATATCTTTCCATTTTCTGATATCTCTTTTTATTTCCTTTTTTAGAGTGCTGAAGTTTTCAATGTAAAGGTCTTTTACTTCCTTTGTTAGGTAGATTCCTAAGTATTTTATTTTTTTGTGTGCAATTGTAAAAGGTATATTGTCTGCTATTTCTTTTTCAGTGGGTTTATTGTTTGTGTATAGGAATGCTATTGACTTTGGAGTGTTGACTTTGTATCCGGCAATGCGGCTAATATTTGCTTTTTATATAACAACAATAACAGGTCATGTGGTAGTCAAGCTTCCTTCCGTTTTTAAAGGTAATTTTCATAGCTGACAATTTTACATTGTGGCTTCTGTCTAAAATGAATGAATTATAAAGCCACACTCTGTTTTGATGTAGGATCTTGCTGTGTTGCTCAGCTTGGCCTCAGATGCGTGGGCCTGTGCAATCTTCCTGCTCCAGCATCCTGAGTAGCTGGGGTTGAAGGTGTGTGCCACTACACCTGGTTTTAAGCTCACACTTTAATTTATGTAGGAGTCAGTTTGCCTCTCCCTAAACCCTGTCACTCACTGTTGCTTTGCCTGTTGCTGTGAAATCTAATCTGTATAGTACGGATCACGTTCAAGCTCCAAGAGCCTTGTTTAAGGCAGAATTCTGTGACAGAGGAGGCGAAGGGGTGGGGTGAGAACAATTAACATAGACTTTAAACCCAAATCCTACTGTAGCGAAGGCCAAGGGTGCTCCATCAGGTATTCACCTGTACCGTGGTTAAGAGGGGTTCTTTAATTAAGGACTTTGTGAGGTGGGTGAAAGAAGGCATTGAGCATGGTTGAGCGCAGCCCAAAGCCAGAGAGGAGAAATCAATACTTTTGCCATAGTCTGCCATAGAAACAAGGAGAGACAGGCAGCGTGTTCTGATCAAAATGAGTGAGTGCTGCAAAGAGCTCTGGAGAGTCAGAGCACCAGTGGACTTGTCCCATTCCAGCCTCTCCTGTTCACATCTGGCTCCATCTGGTCCCGCCTGCCCACTCCAGGTATCCACACTTTCCCTCCAGACACTGTGAATCACGAGTTCTTAACTTGGTTTCTGCAAATCGTCCATGTTCACTGTCAGCATAGCCTCTGCTGGGCTTCGTGCTCCTCCCCAGCCTCACATGATTTGCCTGCGTTTGGCTTCATTCAGGGATGGCTGCTGAGCCTGCAGCATCCGCTTCTCTCCAAATAGGGTGCCTTAGTGCTAGGGTTTGCCTGGGGCTGTGAGGTCCCATATGACACAGACTTTCAGTGCTAATGTGGGGAAGGTTTGGGGCAAACCAACCTGTGTAGGTTGGACCTGGTACCTGGTTTCTCCCATCATTCTAGTGGCTATATTCTGTGCACCTGATGAGATTTCTCTGCTTTCTCTGATGCCACTCCTTTATGGCTTCCCTCCTTCCCCACCAGCCAGCAGCATGCTGTGTAATGGAGCTTGGGTAGGAAGGAATGAGCTGGGGTTATAATAGATAATTAAATTGAACTTTCCATTTTTGTGTGTCCGGAGTCAATAGGAGAGAAGGCCTCACCGACACAGGTGTTCCCTATTGTCAGCAGGGTCCTGCAGGGGAAGGCTAATTTAAGCTGATCTCGCTTTTAGCATCCTCATCATGCTTAGAAGTTTTGCTGTGTTTCTCTGGGTTAAAATAGCATCTCTTCTTCTTCTCTACAACGCTGGCATTTCTCTCATTTCAGATTTATTCCACGCCAAACATTCTGAGATTTGTCAGGGAGCCGTGGCATTTCCTCAGTTTCTCTTGTTTCCATGGTACTCACGTGGCCAGCGACCAGATCCCTAGGATGTTTTGGTTCTTGTTTTGCGTGTGTGGTTAGAGGATTCTAAGTCTGCTGCCTTGATGCCTCCAGACATAGGAGCCTTCCAGCAGTAATCACGTGACTCATCAAAGCAGCCAAAATGCAATTTATAGGACTACTGGGAGAGTCATGTGACAAATCTGTGCCTATGGGCTTGCTGAGGGTAGGTAATGTGCTGATACTATCAACTCCAGGACAGAGGTAATCTGTTTGCAATTCCAAACTCATTATTTCTTTATTTGTATTCAGTGTCACAAAGCCATTCACGAGAAACACATTTTTAAAACGTCATTACTATAAAATTTGTTACACTGAGTGTAAACATTTTATCAGCAATATGTTCTGAAGAGTTTTATTCTCATTCTTTTTCCTTTTCTTTTTTTTAACTGAAGCATTATTTCACAGCTGCCTGGCTCGTAGGTTGGGTCACAAGTTAATAATGTCTCTACCTTGGAATGAAATTGGGCTGTTGCTGTCTGTCGTGTGAATTAGGCCACAGTGAGTTTTTCTTTCCTTATGACTGTAGCAGCAAGCTGTGCATCATTATTATGAAGCTTTCTTTTTTACTTTATCTTGTACCATCAAGTGTAATCAGAGGACCAGGAGGGCCTGTGTTCTTTGGAGGAGATTTCAGGCACAAAAACATTTGGTTTATTGGTCTCTCAGGAACGCTGGGCTTTGCACACAGGGGAGATGGCTCCGCACAAATGCTACTCAGAGAGCAGAGATGCTCTTGAGACAAAAGACTTTTCAAAGGGTAAGAAAAGACTCCTGTTTAGCTTTTATACTCTTTAGCATTTTAGAATGTAAATGGCTTTGACCCTTAGTCCTTTCTGAGGTTACATTTTGAAGTTAAAATTTACAAGTTTGCAGATTTGTTTACCTCTTCATAGTTGCATTGGTTGCAAGTGAGGTCCAGATCACCATCAAATGAAAAGTGACTTATATTTAGAGCAATTAAGTTATTTCCAGATAAGGGGAAAATCAAGGGGGAACAACTGTGGTTCATCAGATCCACCCACGTCTGAATCCTGGCTGCATCTAGCTGTGTGACCTTAGCTAAGTTCATCAGCTTCTCTGAGTCATCTTCTTTATCTCTGAAATGGAGATGATACTTACCTTAAGGATTAAAAGTGGGCCACATAGAAGTTTCAGTGGCAGCTATTTGCTAGTATTGTTACTATTTCATCTGTCTCTAAATTTGCCACCTCTGAAGAGACTCACAGAGTCTGTAGAGGTGCTGCAGAGACCTGTGTGTTCCAGGGCTGTAAAAGAGGGGACATGAGGACCACCTCAGACTCAGGATGAGGGGAGACCTCCACCATCCTAGGCTGTACCACTATCACAGCATGTCAGTTCTTCCTGGTGTGTGTTTGATCATTTGAAATGAACTTTTCCTCTCTCCACCCTGTGGGGAGGACAGAACTGATCATCTACTTAGTTGTTAAGAGAAAAGATCACTGTGGGGAAGCACATAGACTTTTATAGAAAGCATTTGAGAGCAGTTATAACCAGATAACAACTACACAGTTTGCCCACTGATTTTAGAAGAGCCTTTGGGGGTGTGTTCCTCACATGCATGCTGTTCATGGGTGCATTAGTCAGCTTTCCATTGCTGTGACCAAAGCTGACATACACAGCTTAAAGAGAAAATGTTTATCTTGGGTCATGGTTTCAATAGTTTCAGTCCATGGTTGACTGACTCCAAGGCAGAAATATCACAGTGGAAGAGAATGGTTGAGGAATGTTGCTCATTTCATGGTAGTTGGGAGGCATATTGGGGGGGAGGGGGGGGAGAGAGAGAGAGAGAGAGAGAGAGAGAGAGAGAGAGAGAGAAAGAGAAGTGAAGTGGCTGGAGACAAGAATACACCCTTCCAGGCTATACCCTCAGTGACTTACTTCCTTCAAACAGGCCCTACCTCTTAACAGCATATTCAACTATGATCTTATCAGTGGGTTAATCCATGGACTAGCACTCCATGACCCAGTTGCCTTCCAAAAGCCCCACCTCTGAAAGAGCCTTTCGAGCAACATTTTAGATCTAAACCATAAAAACAGGGTTTGGAAATAGAACGCTGGTGTTCACTTTCTCCCTGGGCTAAAGTGAGGCAATAAGGACTTCCAGAGGCTCAAGGCTTGACCATAATAATTAGCCTTCCATAGAGACTGGATTTACCCCAGGGACCCAAATGTTAGAGGCAAACAACTGTAGTCCCAGAGCCAGGGCCTCAAGTCCACGATGTACTGAATCCTTTTTTGTAAAATGCCATTTTTGTTCCTAGGACCTTAATTACAGTGCTATCTTCTAGCCACCAGTCCTGAGACTTAATTTGTAAGTTGTCCAAATTTCGGGGAATGATGGTCCCTGTTGTTATAGGATTCGTAATTGGGTGGGGAAGACATACATGTTGCTGTATAATTACTGTATCATGAGCATCATAAATGCTCTGAGAGAGCACAAGTTATATTAGAAAGAAACCTAACGAGTTCCTGAGGGATCACACAGTCTCTTGAAAGACATTTCTAAAGGGTAGGTGGAAATTTTGCAAGCGAAGAAAGAGAGTATATCATTAAAAGAAAACAGTATAGGCAAATTTCAGGAGGTAAAATGGCCTAGTGAGTAGCTGAGATTAATATGCAATTGTTGCAGAACAAGTGTTTGCTGAGGTTTCCAGTGGTGAAGTAGTGAAACATATATACTGCAGAGGAAAACAAGAATCAAATCATGCAAGACCTAGTAGAACACAGAAAAGACCTCGGAGTTTGTTTTGAAGACAACAGGGGTCCACTGAATGGTTTCATGAAAAGGAATGACACAGAGTTGGATTTATACTACAGAAAGTTCATTCTGTGGGTGGAGTGCAGATATAGGGGAGACATGATGTTGGTTTTAATTATGGAAGTGAGTAGTGGGTAGTTAAGTACAAGTGTGTTAATAGACTAAGGAAACGAAGAAATAAAAAATAAGGTCTAGGCTCCTAGACTAAGCTACTGAAAAATTAATGGCATGGAATTCCTATTTGTTTTTAGTGTATCTCTAATAAAAAGGTCTTTTAATCTATTTTCTTGAGCATAATAGTTAGAGTTATTTTAGAGTATTTAAAGTCTGATAACCCTAATACCTGGGTCACCTGTGAATATGTTTATATTGACTGTATTTTTCTTGTGGGTTTCAGTGATTTGGTCTTGTATCCTGGCATGTCTGGTAATTCTTTATTGAATTATGAATACTGTATTTAAAACATTTAGATACTTCAGGTGATGTTTTCTTTCTCTAAAGTGGAATGGAAGAATAAGTCCTTGTCATCATAATCTCCTCATTCTTGTTATTCTTATCCTCTTCTTTTTGGTTTTGAACGTTTAGTGAAAAAAAAATATATGCTATTGAGATCAAGAACACTTTGCATTTGGTACCATTGGGTCAAGTGCTGAGGGTGCAGATGACAGAGCCAGAAAACAAGATAGCCATAAAAAAGTTAGACAGAGTCACAGAATGAAAAACTAGTGCCTAGTACAGTTAAGTCTGTTTATTCATCATTCAGGAACATGTTGGAGATCTTGTACTGATGGAGAACAAGTGTTCAGATTCTGGCATAGGAAGGGGCTCTTCAAAAATGTTCTACAAGTGTCCCATCCACCTCCAGTAGCATATGGTGCACCTGCCTCATAAATTTTTCATTATGCCCATTTCTCTTGATTGGTGTTTCAGATACCTCCACCAAATGCAAAGTATCAGTCACCTCCAGAAGCACTGACCAGTCAGTGTTATGTTAGGTACCATAACATTTGGATTGAATGCCACAGGGTAGATGTGAACCTCAATGGCCCACAGGCACAGAAGAACCTACAGAGTCTTAGCCCTCACACTTGGGAAATCAGCAATTGTCTGTGAACAGCTTTGTGTTGTTCGATATCTTTCCTCAGGTTAGAGCCAGAGCTGTAATAGTCTTCTTAAAAGCAGACAGGCTATAGAGAAATCACCTTGATTCAGTGGGGACTTTTCTGTTTCTGGTTTACCCTAACCCCTAAGACATAGCTGTTCTGGAGTCTGAACTGAAACCCTGAGTGCGAATGACCCACAGAGAAATTTTCCATCAGCTCTATCTCTCTGTGGTTCCTTTTTCTATGACTTCTTGAGCCTCAAGTTAAGTCTCTGTAGCTTGGATTCCAATTTTGTTGATCCAACCCACTGAAACTTCTGACAGCTGTAGACCATTGCTTTTTAGTCCCGTGTCAGAAATTCCTAAATGACTCTAGGAGAAACCACATCGTTCAATGTAGAGCTCATCACGAAATGCTTCCCTTTCTTGGAAATTTTGGTCGTCATGTTTTACTTCTTGTTTGGCTGTGCTGGGGACTGAACCAGGATGTCTCTCACTGTTCCATTGAGGTACATCACCAGCCTTGAATTAGACGTTTTAGTTATTCGCTGGTGCCATAAAATAGCTGTTTTTGAATTGCTGTCCAGCAATTACAGTTTTTCTTAGCCAGAGAATTCATCTGATACCATCTAGTGTATCTTAATTGGAAGTTTTAAGTTTGAAATTATGTTTAATGTATTTCTTAAATGTATGAAAACAAAACACTAGATTCAAAAATTCTTATATTTATAAGATTATGAGAACATAAATAAAGTTAATAAATTCAAACCATTAAAATTTGGTTAAAAAGAATAGAATTAAAATTGTTATTAATTTAGTATGATGAATGATAGATTTAAATATATGCCTATCCCCTAACTTCAGGTTTTTAATTATGTCATCATTGTGATTCTACCTGAGCACATGCTTTAAAAGCCTTTGGAACTGGTTTGCTGGAAGAGTTTGGAAAGCTTTAGATATGCTGACTAGAGAATCTCTATAATGCTATGAGTTGAGCTTGATGCATGATTCTTGTTGGCGTTCTGAAGACCTGAATGTTGTTAGAAATGTGGACAGCAAAGGCCAGGCTCAGGAGGTTTAGGGGTGAGGACTGTATTGGAAACTGGACTAGAGACGACTCATGTTTCATTCTGGCAAAGAATTTGTCTACATCTTGTCCATGTTCTAAGATTTTGTATTAAGCTGAATTTAAAGGTACCACATTAATAGATTTGATGAAGAAAATTTCAATGCAGCCCAATGTTCAGGTTTTGACATAAGCACTGTTTGCTGCTTTTAGCCTAATTTACATTGAGAATTAGGAGCAAAGAGTTAAGCCAAAAGATGTGAAAAGTTTGCAGTTTCACCAGAAATTAAGTGCCTGTAAATTTGAGGCCATGACAGCTTGTTGTTGAAGGGATTATCATTAAAAAGAAGTCAAGTACTTTGCATCAGGACAATAGGAAAGACGACTTGACACTATCTTAGGAGTTGGACAGACCTCACCCTTTACAGGCTCATAGGTGTAAAAATGTAAACTTCTTCAAAAGACTTTTCTTTGAGAAGAGATCCCTAGGGTGCCCTCTTCATTCAGTGCTACCTAGGAAAACGTTTTCCTGAGTTCAGCCATCTAGGCACTAAAAGCCTTCTGAAGCCTTGATCCAAATGGTCCAGACTATTGCTTGGGATCTTCTGGGTGGTGCTGGTTTTGTAGGGATGCAGAATGCAAGAGTTATGGGCTCATACGAGCTCTGCACATATTTCAGATGAAGGCCTGGTAGGCCAAGAAATGTGCCACTGAGAGAGTGATACATGAAGCTGTGAGAGTGAAGCTCAAGACACAGTGGGGAACACAGGAAATTGCAGATGACAGGACTGTGGAGCATCTGTTGATGAAAACCATATGTGGTGAATGGAGCCTGCTCAAGAGAGAAGGTATGTGGACTACAACCAGTAAGTCACAGGGGCAGAACTGCCCAAGCACTTTGTGGCTCATATCTTACTGCAACATGCCTTAGGACCTGGGCAAGGAGCTACAAGATTTAACGTTTGCCTTGCTTGGCTTTGGGATTCACTTTGGTCCGATTCCTTTCTATTCCCCTGTTGATGCCTTTTGAAACAGGAATGTTTGCCCTGCACCATTCTATGTTGGGAGTGCTTAATTTTAACTTTTTATTTTTACAGAGGGTCTCAGCTAAGATTTTACCTGGGGTCTCAGAGGAGATTTTGGACTTGGACTTTTCAGCAATGCTCGAACTGTTAAGACTTTGGTAACTCTTAGAGACTGACTAAATGCATTTTGTACAACATGATGGACATGAGTTTTTGGGGGACAAGGGGTAAAATATTATGGTTTAGATCTAAAATGTTCCTCAACAGTCTCACGTTTTCAGAGATAGGGCATTTGAAAGGTGATAGGATCATGGGGAGCATTGTACTCATTAGTGGATTAATCCATTGACCTGTTCATGGCTGAGTGTGCCTGGTTGAGGTAGGTCACTGGGGGCATGACTTGGACAGGTATATTCTTCTTTCCTCCTTTCTTCCCTCTCTTTCTGCTTCTTATCTGCCATGGGGTGAGTAGATGTCTTCTACCATGCCCTTCCACCATGCTATGTCTTCCTTGGAGTCAACCAACCATAGACTGAATCCTCTGAAACCATGAGCCAAAGTAAAACTCTCCTTTAAATTGACAGTGTCCAGTATTGTCCCAGCAAAGATTAAGTGACTAATACAATAAGGAATGATAGATTTAAATATGTGACTATCTCCTAACTTTAGATTTTTAATTGTGGTACATGATGACTTAATTTTCATATCTCTTTTCTTTATTCTAGCAACTAAGTAACTTAAACTCCAATTCATAGCTTATGCTATGACATTATTTGGCCTTCACATTGCATAAACATTATATTTAGGCATAGGATCCAAATATGTTATTTTCTCTTTGGCTCTGAACATTTAAAGTAATGTTCTTTGGCATTAACACAGTGATGGAGATGAACACAAATGTAGGCACTAAAATGGCATGGCTATTCTTACATCTGACTGAGCATCTTGATATTTCAGGATGAACTTATGTTAATATTCTTAGATAACCATTGAACTGAAAACACAAATGTGTTACTCTATTGAGGTTTTCGAAGACTATGAATATGATGTAGACTCCAGTTATTGAGATGGTTCAACCATGAGACCAGTACAGTAGGACAGGACGGCTTTAGTCCCAGATCTCATACACACTTCTTCTCAGCCTTCTCACTCCCATAGGTTAGAAATGCACAAGCCCCAAGACCTGCTCCTCTGTGCTTCTGAAAATCCTCCCCTCTCTAGCTCTCAACAAGCACCCATTGTTCCTCTTCCTTAATAAGGAGCAGATGGCTGAGACACTTGAGTTTCTCTTCCTGAGAAAACCCGGGAGACAGGAATCCCCAATAAGGTAGGTGCAACTTCAGCTTCAGGATAGCATTTGTTTTCTTTCAATCATGTATGTGTAGAAGTAAGGGGGTCAACCAGATGTGTCCCTGACTCCAAATTCAAATGTTGAAATCCTAACCCTCAGCGCCTCAAAAAATGATTGTGTTTGGAGATAAGGTCCTTAAAGTAGTAACTAAATTAAAATGACATTATTAGGGTTGCCCTTAAACCAAGAGGACTGGTTATCGACCTTAGAAGCAGAGAAATTTGTACATTGATAGATACAGGGGAAATGGAAAGACAGAAACAAGATGGCTGCAAGCCAAAGGGAGAGGCTCGGAGGAAACCAAATACGCTGGCATTTTAGTCTTGGACTCCTCGGCTGCCAGATGGGCAGGAAAATAAATTTCTGTTGTTTCAGCTACCCAGTCTAGATTGATTAAGGTGGAAGAAAGGAGAGGGAGGAGAAGCAGCGGAAAGTGGAAGGAGTGGGAGAGTGTGGGGAATAGAATGGGAAGAGAAGGGGAGAAGTAGAAATAAAACGAAAGAGGAGAGAGACAGGCCTGGTATCTGGCAAGCGTGTAGACATTGTTCTGAGTGCTGGTGTTTGTGGGGCAAGGTCAAGGCCGGGGACTCCAGGCTGGCCACTTCCCGTTCATGGAGGCCTGTACTTTCAGAGAAGACAAACACTGCCTGGACTTGGGGTTTTATTCTGGGACCACTTATACGCAGCAGCAAAAAGCAGCAGACAGCTTTGCCTTTCCTGAGTGCTGTGTTCCTCTCTGGGCTGGAACGCCCATGGGATAGAATAGACAGGGTGAAAAAGTCACCAACTCAGAGCAGGAAGAAGCAGGGCAGAGCCAGCAAGGGAAGAAAGCAGAACCGACTCAGACCCAGGTGCTATGGAAAATCTTAAAACACACACACACACACACACACACACACACACACACACTTATAAATATTAATGTACACTTTCTACGGTTGGAAATCATTGTAGGATATTGGAAAAGATATTGAATTTGGAGTTAAAGAGACTTGAATTTAAATCCCCACTCTGCCACTTACTTATGTATAACCTTGTGTACGACACATAAACTCTCTGGACCCGTGTTTCCAAATTTGTAAAATGAAGACAGTGAGTGACATCTGCTTCACTACATCATCAGCAAACTAAATGGGAAAAGGACGGAAAGGGACTTAGCCTCGTGTGTGGCGCACAGTAGGAGCTCAGCAGATGGTACTTTTCCTTCAAGCAGAAATCAAGCCTTTCCTTCTACTACCCAAGGGCAGGGTCCTTAATGTTCAGCAGTCACTTTTAAGTGTGAAAAAATCCTGACTCTTTCTTAGGATTGAATTTGATGGGAGCGAGGGTGAGGAGCTTGGGGTGGAACACAGAAATGAACGGAAATAAGATGGGGGAGAAGAGATAGAAGAAGAAAGGGAATTTTGAGGAAACAAGGAAGGTTACTTCATCATCAGACCAGCCTGCCAAAGGGCCAGAGTGGTACGCAGCCTACACAAGGAGAGGAGACCAGGGAGAGCCCTTTCAGCAGTGCCGCGGGCTGTGCTGCAGGGTGTGCACCTGAAGGTGGAGCAAGCTGGGTGAAACAGGTGTGTGCGCCTGGCCAGCTGAAGGAGAAAGAGGCTGCGTTGAAGACCTGAGCTGAGAGAACAGGCTTGCTCTTGCTTGGCTTCTGAGACCTGGATACACAGAGGGATGCTGAGACAAAGGCGGCCAAAAGGCCTTAGTTACCGTTTCTCACCAGAGGAGGAAAAACACAACAGTTTACCTGAGAGAAAAGCCTGTGTCAGCCAAAGCACCCAAAACTTGATCATCACAGTAATGTGTTTAAGAAGCAGCTAGTAGTACGTGCAGTATGATGGACGCTTGCCTGCCTGTCTTACCTTCCTTAAATGGCTTGCTTTACCCTGGGAGTCTGGAAGGGAAAGTTAACACATTGTGGATTCCAAAGTTATAAATGTCAGACAGCCGTGGGGGGGATTGAGAGCCTCCAGCCTCCAGATGTGGGCATGGGGTCTCGGGGCAACATGGTGTGCTTCCTGTCCTGCTCTCTGGAGGAGAAGAAGCGCTGTTAGTGTGAGGTTGGCTAGAACTGCTTCTAATGAGGGCCGTGGGTACATGTGCTGTGTGGCAGTGGGAAGAAGGGAGAGACGCCTCCAATCTTATTTGTGTCTGCCCCTCTACCTAGCTTAAGGCCAAAACCTTAGAACTCAATACATACCTGTTGAAGAAGAAAGGGGGCGGGAGACCGGAAGGAAGGGAAAATAGAACCATTACTAACATGACCAACAGCTGTGTTATGCTTCCGATGTGCCATATTTTCTCTAAGAGTCACTTAATTCTCCTATATCCTTATGAGCTAGATATTTATCATCATTACCACCACCACCTATTTTAGAGGTGAGAAAACAGAGACAGAAAAATCAGGTAATCTGCCTAAAGTCCACAATTGACAGTAATAAAATACGGGATGCCCAGTTAAATTTGAACTTCAGATAAACAGTGAATGATTTTTGTAGTACAAGTAGGTCTCAAATATTGCACAGGAATATTCATATTGAAACATTATTTGTTGCTTAACTGAAATTCAAATTTAACTGAGGGCACTATATTTTTATTTGCTGAATTTGGCAGCCATACTAAAGTGACAAACTGAGCAAGGATTAAAGCCAAGTTTCTTCTCATAACTACTACACTATACATTTCAAGTGTTCCAAGTAGTTGTTCTCAGAGATATAATGTAAAAACCACTTAACTTTTTGTCTGGTGCTCGATCTGTTTAAGCTTTCTTTTTCTTTTTGAGTCAATTTTGACAACCAGTGTTTCCTTAGACACCATCCATTGCATTTAGATTTTGAAAATAGCTGGGACAGTGCGTGGTCTTTAATTTTAAAATCTTCTCATTGTTCATAATTGTTATCTTTTTAAATAATTCCTGATATATTTTGTAGTTTTTTCTCTTGTCAAAGTATAGCCTTTTCATTGTTATAAACTTTTTCTGAAGAACAAACTTCTTATTTTGTTTTTTATAAACCCAGGATTTTTTATAAACTTACGGTTTTCTACTCCAATAATTTTTGCTTTTATTATTTATTTCTATTACTTTTCATAGTATTCTGTACATTTTAATCTTAAGTGGAATGTTTACCACGTCATTTAAAATCTCCCTTGTTTCCTTATATAACATTGAGGAATATTTCTACCTAATATAAATATTTGGCTGATTCTTAAAAGTTTTAATACATACTTTTCTCAATTTTCATTTTTACTTAAAATTCCAGTTTTGATTTTTTTTCTTTACTTCAGAGGTTATCAAGAAGAGAGTTTTCAAACTTTCCAAATGGGCTTTTTAAATTTGTTTACTTTTTATGGATGAGGTTTTTCTTGATGTTTTCTAATTCTATTGTATGATTTCTGTTTGTTTTAAAAGTAGCTGAGATTTTTCTTGGTCCCTCATACAGGATCAGAATTCTAAGATTGTACCCAGTATGATCAAAAAATACAGTGAATGTCTAAAATTTTCTGCAAATTATATTACAGTAAAAGAGTACAGCATGTCACCATTAATCTCCCTTCACCCCACTTCAAGCACACTTATCGCATCGTTCCTCCACTTTCTAAAGCAGTTCTGGAAGTTCTCTTTTGTCTTTAGTTGTGCTGTCAAGGCTGCCTAGATGTCCTGAATTGATTCAAAATGTTGACCTTTCATGGTCATTTTGATTTTGGGGAAGAGCCAGAAGTCACAAGGTGCCAGATTCAGTGAATTAGGTGGATGAGGACCCATCCTAATATTTTTGTAAGCCCACCTTTCTGTTGGATGGCACTGGACAGCAGAATTCACCATATTTTTGATCATAACCCATAAAATGTAATGCAAGAGGACTTCCAGAACTGCATCTGATAGTAAGAAAAGAATGTACATGTTCTATTTATTGAATGCGAAGTAACAGGTATATGTGTATCAAGTTTGTTAACTATTGTTCAAGCCCCTATAGTTTTTCTTTATATCTGTCTAACTGACTTGAATATTTCTGAGAGAAGTATATTTAGATGCATGAGAATTTCTTAACTCTATTGTGGATTTGCCTATCTTTTATATTTCTGGGAGTTGCCACTTTATAAATTAATTGTCTTATACCGTGCTTAGTCCCCAAATTCATTTTGTGTGGTATACCTGTTGCCATCTCTGTTTTTGTTTGTACTTCCCACCTTCTTTTCAAATTTCTTCCATCATTTTTCAGTAGAGGCTTGGAACATAAAAGTGTACTTTGTTTTTCTCAATTTTAGAGTCTTTGTGGTTTTGTCTTTAAAATGACTTTATTGAGGAATAATTGATGTACAATAAAATGCACATATTTAGAGTGCACAACTGTACACCCACAAAAAATTGAGCACAGGGATTGGTTTAATGATTGTTTAATGATTTTTCATTGTTATTTATAATAGGGACATTAAATAGAGTTGTCATAATTGAAGGAAAGGGCATGTTTGGCCTTGTTTTATGTTTTTGTGCAAGTATGCATGATAAGTTTCTGTTTTTTCTCTTCAGATATTGCTGCATTGAAAGACTTTTTATTGTTTGGCTATTGCTAATTTGAAAGCTCTTCTAGATGTTTCTGGTTTTGACGCATATTTCGAAGAGTATACTCAAGTCCATATTTCTCTGTCAGCCCACTAAATATTAAGTGTTGTAAGACTTTGGACTTTCGCCCTACTACTTTTTAGTATAGTTTGTGTTCAGTTCCAGCCATACACCACACCCCCAAATGACGCTTTGCGGGGTTCTGGCACTTCTCCACTCCCACTGGTACTCTCCCACCAACTCTTGGGTTTTGTTGGAATCCTTTCAAGTTTTGGTTCCAGCTTTTACAAATTTCCATGGAATGTTCTGTCTCTTTCAGTCCCTGATACTGCGGTTAGCAGTCCTCTTACCTTCGCAGGTTCCAAGTCGGCAGTAACTCTCAGCTGGTTAGTTCCACCTGCTGTGCTGGGCTTTTAGTGGTGCTGCCCCTCCGTCGGGGGTGCCTGTAGCATCTGACTCACGCCACCCACCCCCCACCCCACATTTTTATTCTGGCAGCTTCATCACCATGTTGCTGGCCCAGCTCACACACTGGTCTTAGAGTCCTCTGCCCTCCTCTCCTCCGGGGAAGTTTGCTGAGAGTCACTGCAATCACCCCCTCAAGTCCCTATTCCCCAGACTGTGGCATCCTCAGTATTGAACTCTGTCAGCTATTGCGATGTCACTTACCACCTTTCTTCCTGTCTGGTGGCAGTCCGATCTCATGGCTCTGCACTTTCCATCACACTCTCAGGTGTGACACACTTTCCTTCCTCACTCGGCATGGGTTGCACAGTCCGGAGCCAGAGCCCATTTCTCTTTTGAACTCACCTGCCTTCTTAAATAGTGCCCCTCCCCCCAAGCTAAGCCCATCTGGGATCTGTAAATAAGGCCTTATTTGGAAAAAGGGATCTCTGCAGATGTAAGCAAGTTAAAGATCCAGAGAGGTGATCATCTGCATTGGGGTAAACTCCAAAGCCAATGACAAGTCCTTAAAAGTGAAGAGGGAAACACAAAGAGAAAAAGACAGTGTCAAGACAGGGGCTGAGTTTAGAGTGACGCATACACCAGCTGAAGAATACACCAGAAACCAGGAGAGGCATGGCACAGATTCCTTCTCAGGGCCCAGAGGAGTATCCACCTTGACTTCAGATTTCTGGCTTTCAGAACTGTAAGAATAAAGCTCTGTGGTTTTAAGCCACCAATTTGCTATGGCAACTCTGGGAAACAAATATATTCTTCATCATGTACGTGACTGAAAAAGGCTTAACTACTGAAAAACAACTATCTGTGTATCCCTCACTTATACCTATGACACCAAACAGCTGGAAAAACCTCTCCAAGCTCCTGGGACTCTGCAGGCTTTTCTCCTCCTAATTGGCAAGTTTCTCAATCTCCTGTGCTGGCTTCTCCTCACCAACCAGCACTCAGCACTGCTCTGTTCTCTCTACAAACACTCTCCATCTCAGGGAGCCCAGCATTCAAACCTGTACACACTTTAGTGCCTCTCATTGTCCTTGCTTCAACCTTAATTTACTGTTGGTGACTCCAGATTCATCTCTCTCAGAACAAGCAGAAATCTGAATTTTCCATCTGACATATTTGACCCCTATCGCAGTTGTTCTCATCTTAGAAAGTTACCTCAAAGTTGGGAGTCACCCTTTATTCTTCTTTCATGTTTTCCATTTCCAGTACATCAGTCCTACTTCCAAAATTTCTCCAATTGCAGTACAGCCTCTCAGTTTCCAAAGCTACCATCCAAGCTGTAATTATCTCTCTATATGAATGGGACAATGGCCTCTCCATTGATCAGGAGCCCCACCCTAGTTCCCAGAGTATAAAGCTGATCATGTCTCTGCTTTCCTAAACTCTCCTCTCCCCCTCGCCCAGCTCTTCTGTTAACTTGGAGAGACGTTCAAACTCTGTGCTTTGGTCCTATAAGACCCTGCTGACCTGTAATGGTCAGAATATACTAACTGCTGTAATAAATTTGCCCAGTATGAAACAATGGCTCAGTACACATAGAAGTTTATTTCTTGCTCACATAATGGCTCTGAGGTAGGTGAGCAGATTGGTAAAGTTGCTCCAAACACAGTCATCCAGGTATACAGACTGTCATCTTCAATGTGTGCCTCTTTCAGTCTCACCCTTGGAGTCATTTGCATTTCAACCAACTGGAGGGGAAGATGCTCAGGGGCAAGTACATACATACAGGTAGTTTTTATGGGCAGAAGTGCATGTCACTTTTCTTCACATCCCACTGGCTAGTTAGTCACCCAAGTCCCAGGGGGCTGGAGATGCTGTCTAGCTGTGTGCCCTGGACTAGGAGGAAGAGCTTGGATTCAGTGAGTGGGTAGTGGTCTCTGCCAACTAGCTCCACGGCTGTTCATATTCCTTATGTCCAGAGACAGGATGGTTTTCTTTCTGAATGAGCTGAACACACCAAGCTCATTGATTTTTCGAAGACTGTTTCTTTTGCTCAGAAGCCTCTTCTATGAGTCTGCAAGGTTGCCTTCTTCTTACACACAATTCCCAGCTCAAATGTCATTCCTGACTCCACCAAAGCGGCACTAGCCCACCAGTCCCTCTTCTCATTAATACTTATTCTTCTTCCTAACACTTGGTGTCTGAATATATACTTCACCTCTGTATCCTGAAGAAAATAAGGACTTAATGACTATTTGTTTGGCTGACTCCTACTCTTTGAATATTTCATTCTACTTTGAGGTCTTATTTTGATTTTTGATTTTAATTCTCCTTTAAGTAACTTACTTAGAAGGTTTACTTTGGATGCCATGCATTAAAAGTCTCCTTGTGAAAAACTTTCTCTTTGCACATAAATATTTCATTGGAAAGTGTAAGATTTTTGGATCATAATGCTTTTTTCCTAAAAACTAAACATGTTTCTCCCACTGTTTTTAAGTTGCCAGAGTTGCAGATAAGAAATTCATTTGCTGATCTGATTCTCTTGGCTTTTTGAAAGTAGCCTTTTCTTAGTGTTGAAAAGTTTGAGGCAATTTCCTTATTCTCAGAGTTCGGAATTTTTACCGGGTAAAATGTTTTGTTTTTTTCCCCCTCATTATCGATACAAAATCTGTCTTTTTAATTTGAAAATTTATGTCTTTGTCAACTCAGAATTTTTCCTTCTTCTGGTTACACTGTTACTTCTCTTCAGCCTGTTGATTTATTTCCTCCTGAAACTACTGCATTTTTGCATATTACATCTCCTGGATCCATCTACCTTGTCTCAATTCTTTTCATTTGTTTTTTCTTCACATTTTTTGCACCTATGTGGTGAGGATAGTTCTAATTAATGTTTTAGATTACTCATTTAGTTTTTAGTTGAATCAATTCTATTTTTTCAAGACTGCAACTGAAAATTTTAATTCAGATTAGAAAAATTTACTCAACCTCTTCTTGCATATCTATGCATTTTCTATGGGGTTTTATTTAGCTTTTTTCTGTTTCTTTGATTAAAGTTTCCCCGTTAAGAAGACATCTGGCTCCTTGCTTGATCTTAGTCTGCTGACTTGTGGTCATTCGCTCTGCACCGACGTCTCCTGGTGGATCTGGCTTCCTCTAGCACGTGCCCAGGTCGCGTGGTAGGACTGTCAAGCAGCGGCGGGCCGGAGCACAAGGAGATGGAAATGAAGGATTGTGGTTTTCTCTCAGTGCTGAGGGCAAAGATTAGGTCACAGCAGCTGCGCTCCAGGCAGCCGGCTGCTCAGCACACTGGGCCTGCCTATGTGTGGGTGTCGGATGGCTCACATCATGCTTTGCACCGTGTCACAGGTCCCAGCGATCCCATCTCTTGCCACTGGCCTGTAGGTCCTCCAGGTGACAGAAGCAAGCCCCACAGACTAGAAGTTACCTGCGTACATGCTGCTTGGGCCCTTGGAACCTGAAGCTCCTCTTCGGAATTCAGCATCAGGGCTGCTCCATCTTCATTCTCCTTTGCTCCCTTGTGGAGTTATTGCTGCAGGGAATCTGGTGACAGAGGGTGTCAGAAATGTGGCTCAGGCTGCGGACTTCTGAAAATCACTTCATGATACTGCTTAGTGATTTAGTTCCCCAGTTTGTGACTGTAATCACCCTCCAACTGTTGACTCAGCTCCCGCTCCACTCCCAGCCTTGATAAAACCCAGCAGAAATAAAGACCCTACTGGACCGTCATATTTTCCCCAGGGAGGTAGGCTAAGATAAGGAAATTATGGCCACAAATGGGGGGGGCATAGGCAAAGTCCCTTTTTCCCTTTATCAACACTGGTCAGAAAGGTCTGAGGATGTCTTCTGATCAAGGGACATTATCCCAACAGAAACAATGCAGAAAACTGAGGCAGGAACAACATAACTGGTTCAGACTCTTGTACAAAGCTAAAGTCAGAGGGGTAAGAGGGGTCCCAGATGATTCCCATTCTTCATCCTATGCCCTAAGCAGGAGAACAGCTGAGAAACAGCACGTCTCTGAAGTGAATTTTCCTGGAATGGTCCTTCTGCTACTCAGCGCGGAGGACCCAGAAGGAGCATGAGGGAAGTAAACTGTCTAGAGCTTTAGGCTCCAAACCTTGCGCATCACTCCTGTCATAAAATACAAGTAATGAGCTTTCTGGTTGCTGGACAGGATTGAAATATGTATTTGGAGGGAAGATTTGAGTGCATCTGGGAAGGATAAATGGATTCTTCTTTGTTGTGTTTAAGGTCTAGGCAATCTCAAAAACTTACCAAAGAAGACAGCCAATGCTTCTTTACAAATCTCGCCAGAAAAATCAGTCAAGAAACCACATTTGCAATGAAGCTGAAAGAAATCCAGACGATCTCTATGACCGACCAATCCAGGTCTTGCATATCTCACTATTCCATATTTGGGCCTAAAGAATCCATGTCGTTCATCACATCTAATCTGTGATGTTATCCACGAGCAAGAAAACAATGCAGATGAAGAGAATCCGAACCACCATCTCCAGTTCTACCCTCAGCCCCAACCCAGAGAAATCTGGTGGGTCTGGTCAGTGTTGGAATCCTAAACCATGAAGGCTCAGGCCAGTAACCCATACGGGTGACCAAGAGAGGTGACAAATGGAGAGCATAAAAAGCCAGATGCATCCAGCAGACTGCAGGGCAGAAGGAGGCTGAGGATGGTGAGTACAGCCAAGATTCTGGGAAGCAGAGCAAGAGCAGAGGCAAGAGTAGATGCCCAGAGCAAAGCGTCTGTCATGACACTGTCCCGGACAGAGAAGCCATATTTGCTTGTGTACAGTTAGATCGGCAGCAAAATGACTAAACTAGAAAAAGAGGGAGGGGTGGGATTAGTGGTAGCTCTGTCAACAACTCAGGCACTTTCCATACAGCAATTTTCAAAAATCCCTTAAACTTATAAAAACTGCTGAAATACCCTATATATTTTTGGATGTCCAATAAAAATTTCCAAATTTGAGAAAATAGTCCCATACTCTGAAACTTTTGCTCGTGTCCTGGCGGTATTAGTCAACAAATAAGAATTACTTTTCCCCCTCCCACTCCTCCCCCTTCCTCGCCCCCTCTTCCTTGTCTTCCTCTTTGAGAGGCTTTATTGAGGCATAATTATATACGAAAAACTTCATATATTTAAGATGTAAACTTTGATAAGTTTTGTCATGTATACACCCGTACACATTCCTAACATTACAATTACTCTCAAAATTTTCATTATGCTTTTTCGTAGTCCCTCCCTCCAGCACAACTGTCTCCAGGCAACCATTGCTCTAATTTCTGTTGTTACACGTTCGTTCATAGTTCCTGGAGTTTTACATAAATGAAGTCATACGTTATATACTTTTCTATGTGTGGCATCTTTCACTCAGCATAATTTGGGGGAATTCTTTCATGTCTTGTATATCATGAGTTTTAAAAATTTTTATTGTTATGTATTATTTCATTGCATAGATATACCACAATTTGTTATTCATTCAACCTGTAGAGGATAGTTGGGTCATTTCTAGATTGAAGCCTTTACAAATCTGCTATGAATATTTAAGTACAAGTCCTCCTGTGAACACCTGGGTTTCTGCTCTGTTGGGTAAATACCCAGAAGCTGAATGATATGATACATTTGACTTTTTAAGAAACTTTTTTTTAAGAAACTTGGTCAATCTATTGTCCAAGTGATTCTTCCCTTTTATGTCCCATGAGCAGTGTATGAAAATTCCGTTTTCTCACCAATGCTTGCTGTACTGAGGACTTTCCATTTTACCGATTTTAATAGTTGTGCAGTGGTATGTAATCACATTTTCGTTGTGCATTTCCCTAATGATAAGTGATGCTATTTCTTTTCAAGTTTCTTCGTGATCTACATATCTTCTTGAGTGCCTGTTAAAATACTTTGTCTATTTTTAAATGTTTAGTTGCTTATCATCTTCTTATTGAATTTTAAGAATTAATTATATATTATAGATACATGACTTATTTAGATGTATGATTTGCAAATATTTTCTCCTGATCTTTGGCTTGTCTTTTAACAATATCAGCAGAAGCCTTTAATGAAACTAAATTTATTGCTTTTTTATGATTTTTTTGGTGTCCTAACCTAGACATATTTGCCTGACGCAGGGCATAAGTTTTATTTTAAGGTGTTTTTGATGTTTGTACTGCGTCCAAAAATTGCACTACTCAGGAAAATTCCAAATCTCTGATTTACTCTTATTTCCTTTGAGACAAGTGCCCTCTCCAAAGTTTTTCTTGGCCTGTGGAACTGTCACCCAGAATTATTGCCCATGAGGCTCTGGGCTACTCCAGGTTAGCAAGGGGATATGTCCTCCCAGGAGGGCTGGAAAGGGGGCCTTCGTGAACCCTGGGCTTGCTTCCTTCTACTGCCCTCTCCCTCCCACCCCTCTGTCCCTGACCAACAGGGAAATGCATCCCAGAGAGGACGTGCCAAAGTCCGATATGCCATACAGTGGATTTTCCTGGCAAGTGCTTTCTTCAGATTCCAGGGGTGGGAGGAAACAAAATGTGTTTCCTGCAGTACTTGGGCCTCTGTGCAAAACTGTGTTCACAGGAAGGAAAACGGGTACCACCATCACAGTGTACCTACTCTACGCATTGATCGCTCATAGCATCCCTGTTGTGACCTGTGAAGATGAGCATTACTGCCTCACCTTGCAACTAGGGTTCAGACTCAGAGATGTATCATAATCTGTCCAAACTACCTGAAAGTAACAGGCATAGCTGGAACTTTGAAACCGTGTCACTCTAACTAAAAACTCTTCTTCTGGACTCATCAAGCTGCTTCCAGGAAGCAGTGACAACTTGGAACTTGATTCATTTTGGACAAAGGAATACTTCTTTAACAGCTACCCTCAGAGGCAATGCCTGCTTTCCTGAGGCTATGGATTTGGGCTCTGGGTGCAAAGGCAGGAGCGCCAGGGAGAACATCACTTACTGCCACCCCTTTTAGGAACCTGGACTTTGGTTTAGATCCAAGTTTCATAACTTATCAGCTGTGTCACCTTGAGTAAATTTCTTAATATCTCCGAGCCCTTGGTCTTCTTGTCGGGTATAAAAAGAAAAAATAAAACTGGTATCAGAAGCCCTGGTGCTTGGAGTAATGTCTTATATAGAACTTCCTGCAATGGCGATGGATGTAGACACTGGGAAGGCCCAGATGAAGCTGCTATTTGTCTGCCTGACAGTTTTGAAATGGCAAAAATATCACCAATGGAGAAAGACTGTGAATAACTAGTACAAACTTTGGTTGTAGGTAGGGGATGAATTCAGAGAGAGAGAGAGAAAGAGAGAGAGAGATTTAAAAAAAAATGTATCTTTCCACTTAAGATAATTATGTAAATAAGACCTCTAAAACCTAACGGGAAACTCTACGTTAAGAAAGATTGACAATTGTGAGCTAAATATACTCCAGATGAAATAAAAGGTAAAGGATAATGTGAAAATTACATGAATAGATGTAGGTTTAGGATGCTCACACAGATAGGGAAATGCTATCTATGAGTAAAATAGAAATTTATGAAATCAAATAGGCATAATGAAGTAGGATCAATGGATATTTAAAAAACAAATAAAAATCTTCAAAATATGAACAAATAGGATGTCAAAAAAGATCTATTAATGGAAACAACTTTAGACCAGAAATTTTTGAAGAAGTAATTCATTAATTTGACATAAATTCATTTGTAACTACAACAAAAAGATTGCTATAATGAAGAAAATGTTTAAAAATGGACAAGACTATGAAGTACGTTAGACTTTTTGGGAAAAGAAATAATTTAATGATTTGGTATGCATATTAAAAAATTAAAGAAGAAAACATAGGTATGAAGTTTTTATAACCTTAGATTAGGCAATAGTTTCTTAGATATGACGCCAAAAGCACAAATAGTAAATAGATAGATTGAAAGCCACTAAACTTATAAACCAATGCACTTCAAAAGACACCATTAAGAAAATAAAAAGATAACCCACAGAAATTGGGAGATTTTTGCTAACCATATGCCGATTAATGGACTTATATCTATAATATACAAAGAGCTCCTACAATTCAAAAATTAAATAAAAAAGTACCCACGTAAAACTGGCAAAAGACCTGAATAGAAATTTGTTTGAAGAACATGTATGCGAATATCCAAAAGGATATGCAAAGATACTTAACAACATCGACCATTAGAAAAATGCAAACAAAAATCATAGTGAGGTACTACTTCGCACCCACTAGAATGGCTGTAATAAAAGATAGATAATTACAAATGTTGGCAAGGATTCTGGCGAAACTGGAGGTCTCATAACCTGCAAAGGGGAGTGTAAAATGTTTCAGCCATTTTGGAAACACTCCAGCAGTTGATACACAGGTTGAAGATGCTGCTGCCTAGAAACTCTACTGCTGGATATGTGCTCAAGAAACAGGAAAGTGTGTGTCCGAGCAAATGGCTTGTATATGGATATTTATTGATTTTTCATAATCAGCAAAAAGTGAAAAATCCAACTGCTCATCAGCTGATGAGTGAATAAATAACACTTGGTATATCCACACAATGGAATATTATTTGGCAACTAAAAGGAATGAAGTCCTGATATAAGCCACAGTATCAATGAACCTTGCAAACATTATGCTCAGTGTAAGTAGCCAGTCATAAAAGATCACTTGGTGTATGATTCTATTTATAAGAAGTGTCCAGCACAGACAAATCTATACAGGCAGAAAGTAGATTTAGGTCGTCTATGGCTAGAGTAGAGG
The DNA here is from genome assembly GCA_004026905.1 of Hystrix cristata. Lineage (NCBI taxonomy): Eukaryota > Metazoa > Chordata > Mammalia > Rodentia > Hystricidae > Hystrix > Hystrix cristata. Next base: position 19,228 of record PVJO010008472.1, on the reverse strand, counting down.
GGTCAAGGAGGGGTCAATGGGTTTGGGGTTTCTTTTTGAGATGGTGAAATGTTCTGCACTTGACAGGGGTGATGGTTCCACAGTTCTATTTGCACATTAAAAAGAGTTGAGTCTGATACTTTAAATGGGTGAATTGCATTACATATGAATTATATCTTTATTTTTTATTTAAAAGAATAAAAGGTAAATACAATAGTGAAAAAGTAGTTTATTGCTTCCAAGCCAGCTAAGAAGCAGAAAGAAAGAATAAAGAAAAATTTATTAATTCAACAAAAGACAAAAAGGATGAGTGGGAGAGAGAGAAAGAGAAGGAGAGAGACAGAGACAGAGACAGAGACAAACCGAAAGAGAAATTAAAGGAAACCAAAAAGCAAACAAAATTAAAATTACCTTGTAATAATTAAATCTGACTGTATCAGCATTCATAAGTCTAGAATCAACTGTCAAAAAATAATACAACAATAACCAATATCACAGTTATAAATAATAAAATAAAGCCATTTCTTGTTTAATAAGGGCACCATTAACACAAAGCCACAGAGAATATTTGCAGATAAAGAGAGGTGGGATAAGCTATAGCTATAAATACATTTTTTAAAAAAGAAAGCTATGTGGCATTTCTAATATGAGAACATTTAATTTAATGGAGAGAGAATTATTAGGTATAAAATAGGACCCTATGTATTGATCAAGTAATCCACCAAGAAAATATAACAATCATAAATATATAAGACATGGTGTACTCATACAGCAGAATACATCACAGCAATTACTGTAAAATGAATGAGGTAGAGTATTAGTGTATCAACACTGATAAATCTGAAAATGTATCATTGAATGAAAAAGCAAGGCGTATCTCAAAACATAAAAATGACACTTTTATGTAACTATTATGTGAGCTGTAGAATATAGACTATATATTGGATACAGATAAATATGTAGTCCATGATTTTATAATTTTATAAAAAATTTACACAAATGCTCGAATCTTTTCTTCTGGTACGTTAACAGAGGAATTTAAGGGGTCTAAGGAAGTGGCTTTCTGCCCTCCATAGAATCTGAATTTGTAGAGAGTTCACCACTGACTTTGGGGTGCTTGCCACAGCTTGCTGCTGTTTGTACCAGGGTAAGAAGGTGAATGGGCTATAGCCTGTGCCTTGAGGGATCTCCCAGCCAACAGAGGCGAAAAAAAGTAAGCGAAATATGCTATGACAGATGGAGGGTTGGAAAGTTCCAGAGAAAACCCAGCCATTCCTCTTCTCTGAGCTTTCTGGAGGAAGTGCCTCCTGTGTGGGATGTTAAAGTTTAGGTGTCGCTCTCAAGGTGAGGGTGCTGGATGAGGCTGCCATGACCAAAAACATGCATGGGCAGGAATGTGAGGTTGAGGTAGCGAGATGAGCAGGTGCAGATCACCAAGAACCATATAGCTCTGACGAAGCACTAGACTTGAACATAGAGCTCGGGGGAACCTCCACGGGGTCTCCAAGCAGGGCAAGAGCGTGGCCACAGTTGTGTTTCAGATACCAAACTCAGGGAGCCAGGGGAGGGGGATCAGAGCCAAAGATAAGAAATGACCTCAAAAGAAGGGGAAGATCTGAAATAGAACCTGGAGTTGGAGCAATAGGTAATGGTGATAGAATTTAAGGAGATTTGTATAAGAAGACCAGGAATCTGGAAATCCAGCCAGACTGGGGTTTGGGTGACTTCCAAGGGTCTGGGGGATGGGTAGGTAGATAGGTAGAGACAATCACGGGTTCATTTTCTGATGCTTTGCTCTTGAAGTGTCTGAGGAATTCAGCCAATTCCCTCCCTTATTCTCATGGCTGTAGACTGTGTAGTTTATCCAGGTAGGTGACAAAAAGCATGGGGAAAAGTGATTTGTAAGTTATTTCAGCTTGTGGCTTTTTGTTATTTCTTTGTAATAATTATTTTGGATTCACATTATCTACCTTGTGACAAGGAACACTGACACCAGAATTGCAGCACGAAGTTAAGGATCGCTGAATTGTATTGAAAGAAGGGCATTGCTAACACGTATTTTTGACATTTTAGCAGTATCAAATCCGATTCTGTCACATTTACAAGGTATTGTGAGCTGGGATCCAGAGGCGGCGTGTTATCATTGCCTAACATAGTGTTCCTTAATTATCAGCACTCTCACACTTCCTGCATAGCAGATTGGAATCGCTAGAAATAGCACAAACTTGAAAATTAGCGTTTTTCTCTTAAATAATCAAGTTGCTATATTTACAGTTTTAATGGGGTTGGAATCTTAACGAAGGTAAACTAATTTCGCACTCAAAGGTGAGGCAGTTTTCTCCTCCGTATTTAGTGTGTGACCTCCCCTTCTTCATAAGCTCTATTTTTTCAGTTTTCCAAAATTTCCATAGCATGAATAATTCTCTCCATTTCCCCCTCCCCCAAGGGGGTGTTTCTGCACTTGGCTTGTCCTTGTGATAATTCACTATGTTGGCAAGAAGCCCACGATGAAATGGAAGATTTTGCTTTTCTTCACAGTTACTCACCAGCCACACTTGTGACATTAGCCACACCTGAGCACACGAACTGCACAAGTTTTAGACTCCAACAAAAGTCTGAAAGCCTTGTCTAGGCCACTGAATAAATCACATCTAAACCTCTGCTCATCAACTGTTGATTGGGTGGAAGATGAAAAGAAAGGAGGAAGAAACTTAAACGAGGGCTGATGGATGGATAGAATCCCGAGTGGTACTTAGCACAGAGGTGAAATGTATGAAATCAGAGTTTGGAGGTTCCTCCCCAGCTGAGTCCTTATTCATTCTCAGTACTTGTTTTATCCAGCATCATAGGTACATGTTGCCTTCTGCAGAGTCCTGTGCAGAGTCTTAATGTAGATCCTAACATGGATCCCTGCTCTAGAACCCCTCCATTTTGGGGTTTTGGGAAATGTGAAAAGATAAAGTAATGATGAATTTGCAGTCCTGGATAGAGCAAGGTATTCTGGGGCTGCCCACCTTCCTGGAGCTCCCGAAACTTTCAGCTGTCCTGCACACAAGGCCAGCCTGAAAGAGCAGAGCCTACCCTGTCAGCATCACTCACGGAGCGCTCACATTACACTCTGGTGCTCAGCTTTGCAGCGAATGATAGGTTCTTTCAGGCAAAGCATTGTAAACTTGAGGGAAGGGAGTGTGGCTAATACAGCTTGGTTTTTGCAATGCTTGAACTGTGCACAGAGCCTGAGAGTTGTAGGTGTTTGGTAAATACATGCTGGAGAGAGGGAGGGAGGAAGGGAGAGAGAGGGAGAGAATAGTGAAAGAAACAGAGAGAAGAGAGATATCGTTAGGATAGGAAGAACATAAGGAATGTTAAAATAAAATTGCTGAAAAGAAGTTACAAGAGAATAAGAAGCACACAAGGGACATGTAAAATAAAAAAAAAAAAAGAAATTTAGAAATCTAGGTTTTTAGGTTTAGGAATCCAGAACCTAGGAAGGGATGGATGAAATTTTAGTCGGCTCTGTAATGTGTGCCTGTCTGAAGTGGGATTCCAATGTCTTCAAGGGATGAGAGGCTTTGTCTGTCCAGTGTTATTAGTAAGAAGGAGCAAGGGTGCACAGTCAGACATGTTGTCTCTGAATATGGTAGACAGTATAAGTGTGGGCCATTGGCCCATGATATAAAGGCTTCACACAGGAAGCCATGAGCCTATAGTGGATACCGGCTGCTTTTGCCATCTGTATCATGCCCTCTTTCAAGGAAAATTATCTCCCTTCACTTCTGGTTTAGCATTTCTATCCTTTCTCAGGCTTCACTCTGTATGTATAAGTGATTCCCCCTTCACTTGGGGGCAGGTATGGGGCTCAGGTTTGGCCAATCAAGGCCCCACATTTCGCTAGCCACTGTGAGTAGTTCATGGATGGTGTGTGGCCTGGTCCCATCCTGGACAACAAAACACAATCTCAGTACCTGCTAGGGCTGCTGAGAAAGAAAGCAAACTCCAAATTGTCATAAACAATCATTAAAAATGATGCCTACTTGCTTCTGACACAGTGGAGTGAAAAGATTGTGACTGCTCTGTTCAGCACACACACACACACACACACACACACACATACACACACACTTGAAAACATTGTTAAAAACCATCATTCCAGAGGTCCGGAAATTGACCTTTGAAGCGTTTATTCTTATAAAAACTTCAGAACTTCAGGTAAGAACAGTGCAGATTTGCAGGATTCTCGAGGGACTTCTCTTATTCCTCATGTCTCTTCCCCTGAGCTTAGGGGAAGGGTTACTATTGGGGTGGACAAGGGCAGGAACACAAGCAGCTTAGTCACAATGGGGAAAACTTTTTTAAATCATGTAAATGTTTTGTACCCAAAATATGTAGATAACTCTTACAACTAAGTAGCACAAATAACCAAATTTTAAAATAGGCCAAAGACTGAGTAGATATTTCATCAAAGGAGATAGATGAATGACTAATACATACATACAAAAGTAACCAACATCATTTGTCATTAGAGAAATGAAATTTTACACTTGATTTTAGCCAAAAGGCCGAGAAGTGATGAGAACTGAAATCTTACCACAACGAGGTATAATTACATACTAGAAAAAACTATGATCAAAATAATAAAGTCCATTTCCAAAAAAAAAAAAACAACCAAAAAACAAAATAACAAAGTCAAGTTCTGAAGAAAGTGTGGAGAATAGAAATCTTCATCTGCTGCTGGGAAAGTAAATTGGTATAAGTACTTTGGGAAAATACTTATGAAAAATTAAACATGAACTTCTCATATGATGGGACACTTCCATTTTTAGATATGAACCCATGAGAAATGAAAATATGTATTCACAAAAGAATGAGTACAAAATTTTCATAGCAGCTTTATTTATAATGCCCCAAATGGAAACAATCCTATTGTACACCAACTAGTGAATGGAGAAGCAAAATGCAATTTATCCATAGAATGTAATATTATTCACCAACAGGAAAAATGGTATTCCGAAACATGTTATAACAGAGATGAACCTTAACAATGCTATGCTAAGTGAAAGAAGTCAAACACGGAAGATTACGTTATATAATTGTACTTGTAGAAAATGTCCTAAAAGGGAAAATCTGTGTCAAAAGAAAGCAGATCACTGGTTGCCTGGGGCTGAGAATGGGAGAGGGGTCCTGTCACAGCCACTTTCCAGTCTCTGGGATGAAATACCCACAACTCACAATTTAAAGGAAGACAGGTTTATTTGGTGCATGGTTTCAATCCGTGGCCACCTGGCTCCACAGCAGGGAGAACATGGTAGAAGGACATGACGAAAAGCTGTTCAATCCACTACAGCCACACAGCAGGAGGGAGAACCACAGACAGGAATACACCCTTCCAGGTCACACCCCCAAGTAGCCCGCCTCTTCTGACCAGGCCTCACCTCCCAACAGCAGTCAATGTCTTAATTACTTTTCTCAGCTTATAGTCAGTAGAGGTTTCAGTCCTTAATCAGCTGGCTCCAAGGCAGAGTGGCGTGGCAAAGGGGCATTGTGGAGGAGAAACAGTCCATGGCAGAGCACGCAGGAGGCAGCACAACAGCAAGCAGTGAGCCTGCCTTCTTTCTGTCCCTTTCTATTGCATCCAGGCTGCAAGCCTATTGGCTGGTGCCACCCACACCCAGGGTGGGACTTCACTTTTCTGTAAGTCCATTTAGCCCTATCTAGAGCTGTATTAATTCCAATAAGTGGACTAATTTAGTACCACATATCCTCAATCCCAGCATCACATACCCAAGATACAGCCTGCTCTGAAAAGCCCCACCTATGAGTTCAGGAGCCTTTTGGGGGCATCTAGGTGCAAGGCATAACTCTGATAAATATAGCACCCCAAAGATCTAGCCACTTTCCAACCACATGAGACTCTTGGGGGACATTTTAGATGTAAACCATAACAGATCCATTACAAATAAGCAAAGGAAACATTTGGAGTGAAGAACAAGTTCTAAAATTAGATTATTGTGATGCTTGCACAACTCTGTAAATTTATTAAAATCATCCAATTATACAGTTATAATGAGTGAATTTTATTGTATGTAAATTATACAACAATAAAACTATAAAAAATGAAAAGAGATGCCTAGCTTTACTGATGGTCAGACACATGAAAGTTAAAGGGCCTAAGAAATAATATATTTGTCACCTATCAGATTCACAAAAATATTAATTTATATTATGTATTGCTAATAAATATACAGAAGAAAAGTGAAGATAATAATTACTTTTGTTTTTATAGAGAAATATGGAAATGACTATTAAAAATATATATATTCTTTGACTGTGGAATTCCTGACCCTGAAATTTATCCCATAACAGTAAAGATACAACACTTACGTCTATAGTTTAAAGGATTTCATGGCAGCAATATATTTAATAGGAAAAAAAACAATCTGGAAGCTAAAGAAATGTCTATTAATGTGGAATGAATAAACTGTGATTTATCCATACTGTGGCTGCAGAGTTTAGTTACAATTAAATTGAAAAGAAAATGGGTTGATGTAGAGGAATTAGGTAGGTGCACATCCTTTTTAGTGCCAACTAAGTGGCATGTGGTTGCATTTCTAGAAATGACCAAGGTGAGTTTCCAGGATGCCTAAATGGGACTGGCCTGCACCAAGGCTGCTGCTCTCTCTGGCAAATCAGAAATCTCAGTAGATTGTTTCATTGTCCTTAATGACTTTCTCTCCTTGTTAACATAAAATTTGGCCACATGATTTGGTTTGACCAATGAAATGTCAGTGGGAGTGATGTGTATGTCCTCCCAATAAAAGGTCTAAGTGTCTAGGTAAGGTGCTGCCATGTGGTTTTCCATTCTATAATAATGATGATGAGCGGCTGCTCCTCAGCCTGGATTCCAGAATAATGAAGACGCAGGAGTAAGGCAAATCAAACCCATAGTCAATGTGCAACATTAGGAAGAAATTCTGTGTTAGTCATCTTCTCATCACTGGACACAATACCCAACATGCACAACTTAAAGAAGGAGGGTTTTTAATTGGCTCATAGTTTCAATCTAAGGTGAAACATTGTGGTGGAAAGGCACAGAGGAACAAAGCCTCTTAGTTTATGGAGGCTGGGACGCAGACCAGGGGAACAGTACCAGAGAGGAATGGATGAGAGACCATATATAGTGCCCAAGGCCACGCCTCCAAGACCCAGGCGAAAACAACCAGAGTATGCACTACTCATCTGCTAGAAAGTGCTGCAGATCTAACTCAGGGCCTTGTGCTTGCTAGGCAAGTGCTCTACCACTTGAACTAAATCCCTACCCCTGCTAGGCATTTCTTAATCCAATTAAATTGACCTATCAGATTTAACTGTCACACACTCTCTGCTTTTAACCATTAAATATTTTTTAAAGCAGCGTAACCTAGAAAAAGCTGTCCAATAAAGCTAGTGATTCAGGAAGTTGCAGCTCCCATTTCTGGATACACGATGTACTGCAGTATTCATGATCTAAAGCAGCTAATGACTGCCCTGTGCGCCGACTCGTGCTATTCGCTTAGCTAGGCATGTCGCTGGGATTCCTAAGACAGCTGCTCCATGTTAGCAGCCTTTGTGACTGCAGCTGGGTAAGAGAAGCGACAACAACAACTCTTCCGCACCTCTGACTTCCAAATATATCTGTGATAGGTCCAGGGGGAGGCAGGAGAGGCAGTTCTCAGCCCTGGGTGAGAATCGGTCTAACAAGACTGAAATGCAGTTGAGTGAGCTCACCTGTAATAATTGGTCCTCAGATCATGAACTATCATTTAAGCTATAAAAGAGAGAGTTAAACTTCATCTCGCAGGTTGTGGTTTCCCAATGGCATTTTATACTAGAAGGAGGCTATCAAAGACTAATGGAACACAAAAGAATACAGTTGTCAATCATTGGCTAAAGTGGGAAAATTTGAGCAGTAAAATAATAATAATTGCAAAAGAAGAAATGCATTAAATATATGAAAGTGCATTTTAATGACACTTAAATATCATTAATGATATTAGGCAGTTTATTCTTGATATCAATGGCAATTTGGACTTAGGCAATTTACTCTTGATATCAATGGGCAAAGGGCTTTGAGAAAATTTATAATGGATGGATTGGCTGACAACATGGAACCACCAAGCCCTCTATTATCTATGGACGTACAACAAACTAGATGTAGTATGAAAGGAAGCAACAAGTTGAATTTAAATTGTATCAAGGGTCCAGCTCCAATGCTTGTTTACAGGAGGCATAGAAGACAGAGATATATGTTAACTGATATCTTGAAGATGTGGTCAGCTTAATTCAGAATATAAATCCTGCTGAATAGATCTCTTCATAGACAAACAGAAAGGCACTTAAAAGAAAAAAGGGAAAACATCATGAATTAAAAGATAGTAAGAGGAATATAAGTCAAATATAACTTGAAGATCTTTAGAATCTGATTAAGTGTGTCAAATATAAAATAAACTGTTTAGACAATAGGGAAATTCTGAGCACATAGTATCTCATGACTTGACATTAAACATTTATTTCCTAAGTTAAATGGGTATTGTTTAAATATCTGATGAAGTACTTATGGATAAAATGCTGTATGTGAAATTTGCTATAAAATATTTCGGTCTTTACCAGAAAGACAGACAGATACACACACACACACCCTTCCCACACAAACATACACACACACACAGATTAGAGACAGAGAAAAACAGGCAGAGACAGGAAAGAATATAGTTTATTATTTTTTCATTGTTCTTGTTACTATAACAAATTACCACAAACTCAATAGCCTAAAAGAATCACATATTTATTATGTAGTTCTGTAAGGTAGAAATCTGACGTAGGTTTCACTAATCTAAAATCAAGGCGTGGTTAAGGATGTGCTCTTCACTGGGGAAGTTGAGGAATATTTATTTCCTGCCTTTTCCAGGTTCTAGAAGCCCTGGCTGTAGCCTTCTTCCCCCTCTTCCACACCAGCAGGGTTTCATTTCTCAGGTCATCCTTCCATAGTCACCCCTTCTCTACCTTGTCACCATCAGGAAGCATTCTCCACATGATTGGTTGACTCCACCTGATAATCCAGGACATTCTAAGTAGTGAAATCTAAGCATATCTGTAAAATCCCTTTTGCTGTAACATATTCACAAAGGAGTAAGGTGTGGACATTTTTACTGGGGTGAAGGTGGGTGTGGGGTTGCGGTGGGCATTATTTTGCTTCTCACAGGAAGGATTCGTAGAACAAGATTTGCAAAAATGTAGATATTGATAATTATTGAAGCTGGATGATGGATTCATGGGTGTTCATTATACTTAACTCACTTCCTTTGTATATATATGAAAATCCCATGATAAAAACCTATGAAGGATGAGTGAGGTCTATTGCAGCTGACTACAAACAATTTCTATGATGAAATGTAAAGTGGGAGAAGTACATTTCGGAGAAGTAAGAGTAATGCAATTCCTGTTTCATAAAATGAACAGTGACTGGAATTCTGTATATTTGTTTGTTTGCTCATCTATTTAATCTTTCTTTCTTTTGATCTCATTTATCTATGTACAATGAAATGAACCTAGAAAAAACAGGAAAAGATATTAGGCTTTTCACATATTGGTTATATGAGATGTATGCGTTAGAGTAGGGGAGAAGTAAGCAAAACCCAAGAAGTTTAATAAAAGTTGTCAATTTAGAAAGTGAATACATACATCCATTTATGAAAAGTTCACATATAAAATTGTATGCACATGTGCATTTACATACAGAGAAATACATGACCAGAGAGTCACCTGGGTTAGTTACCTCAGGGAGGAAAATATTTTGGGTCATCTTTATTTTTCCCTTTCCTGTATTGCTTGAAAAAATATTAACAATAAACATAAACTCTAAAAAAAGAGGTAAAAATTTAAATTGTAGAAAAATGAAAGAAATGTGAATGATTATTACAGATGATCATAATACCATGGGCTGGCCCCCACCCCCATTCCCTTCCACTCTCTCACATCCTCAACAGAGGTAGAACAAAATTCTACACAGAGTGGACACTGAAGATGATTCTGTGATGTCTGGAAGAAGGAAATAAAGTAAACTGCCCCCAAACTTTATACTTTGTTTGAAAATATACACAATTAAAGATATATATTAAAATTTTTTGAGTAACCATTAAAATAATAGAAATTATAAGATCAACAAAGCAGAAAAACATGAGGGCAAAGAGAAGTAAATCAAACCTCTGTGTGTGTGTGTGTGTGTGTGTGTGTGTGTGTTTGGGGAGAAGATCAGAAAAAAAAATTGACAGGAAAAATAATTTTAAAATATGTTACTAATCAGATATGTAAACATTTTCAGCTAACCTTTTAAAATAAATGACTATCATGACTAAAAATATATAAAATTCATTTTTTTCTACTGTGTATAAGTGTCAAAAACTAATGCAAAAAACTTAGGAAGGATAAAAACAGCATGTTTTAAATATTAGCCAAAGAAGGCTTTTTATTAGCCAAAATAATGCAAAGGTACAAAGCATTAGGACACATCATGCTACATTGTGTTTCATTGGGACCTTTTGCTACAACTAGTATGATCTAGAGGGACAGACCACAAGGAGAAACTGACAATCCCAGCCTAATGGAGATGTTAGTACAGAGTTGTCAAACTGATGAAGAAAAGAGAAACTAACCAGGGAATCTAGAGTCCATGCAGTCTACACAGGAAGGCGCAGGAACGGGGTCAGGGTGGGGAGAGGAAACAGAAGAGGGTTTCGGGAGTGTGAGCCCATTTCCACTTAACCTCAGCCCCCCGTCAGTGATCACATGGGCTTCAGGTTTGTTTTCTACCCTGATGTCATGCTCCTGTGTTGCAGAAGAACCTGTTACCTGGGATGTCAGCCACATCTTTAAGGCCAAATCAAAGGCAATCCAGACTTTGGAATACAAATTGAAAACATTTGCTAACCAGATATATTTCTTTCAAGTGTGTACAAATTTTGGACCAGGGACTGGTGAGGAATGTTTCATTCTAAAAATGAAGGATGGAGAAAAACAATATTAACATGAATGATGTTTACAAAGTGCTGTTAACAATCCTTGAGTAAAACTCAAACGCTAGAGTGATTACTCACTCTACAAACAGCTTGCTCACTTTGGAAAATGATTTTGCCACAGGCCGCTTTTGAGTAATGAGCTCCTTAATGCATTCTGCGCGGGGCACCTCCTTTCAAGTTGGAGCCCGGGGCAGTTCAGGGGCAGAGAATCCTTCATAGGAAGGTGCTCCGAGCTGGGTGTACTTTCCTCCTTCTTTTTACATTCTTGTAGCCTTGTGTGTGGAATGACAGCCCAGGTGCAAATGTGCATGCCATCTCCAGGTGGCACTAGGGAGCCAGGGTAGGGGACAGGTACTGTGGCCTCTGTTCCCACCCCTGAATTAAATGGCTGTTAGTAGCAAAGCAAGAGTTTGTAGTAATGAGCCTGGGGAGGGTTATGATTTTGATGCTGGCCCAGGAATCTAGGCACTTTAAAGTTCGCTGTGGGAAAACCACCTCTGAAAACACTGTGCATAATGTTTTAGCATAATGACGATAGCTGCATAATGGTCACATTGTACTAAAGGTCAAATTAAATGAAAAATACGGTTCACTGTAGAAAAATATAGGCAAGCAAAGGGGCAGGAAATCATGTATATATGTATATATATATAATCATGTGTGTGTGTAATATATATATGTTACATACACACATGTAGGCAGCCTTCTGTATCTAAGGGTTCTGTATCTGTGGACTTAACTAACTGTGGATTAAAAATATTTGAAAAAAGATAACTGCATCTGTATTGGATGCTTACAGGTTTTTCATCAATATTCCCTAAACAATACAATTTAGAACGGATTTTAGTATCCGCAGGGGGCCCTCAAAGAAACAGAGATGAGTGTGAGTGTGTGTGTGTGTGTGTGTGTGTGTATGTAAAATCTCAAATGTGCTGTTGCACAGAATTACTGTGACTTATTTCATCCATTTCATAATGTCTAGGTCAGAGGGCAGCACATATGCCAAATCACCACATGGGGAGATTTACTAGTTGATTCTGTCTCCAAGTTTAAGAATATTCAATTCTATTTCACCAAACCTATGCTTCAATATTTGCTTAATTTTTCCAGTTTGCAAAATGTAGAAGGAATCTTTGATATGTTTAAATTTGCATTTATTTGGTAACCAGTGAGACTGAGCACTTGATCATTGGTTAATTGCTATATGAAGTGCTAAGATGGAAAAGAACAGAGGACTGAGACACGTAGAAGCGGGTGGAAACAATTTCTGATTGGGTAGCTTAGGAAAGCCAAACTCAGAAAGTGATGTTTAAACTGAGATCAGAAACCTAAGGAGGACCTCAGTAGGAGAAGGGTGGGGGCAGTGTTTCAGAAGGTTCAAAGAGGGCTAGTGAAGACCCAAGAGTGAAAAAGTGACTGTCGCATGCATAGGTGGAAGGGAGGCCACATGTGAGTCCTGGCTCTGCACCTCACTAGCATGTGGTAGTGGATGAGTTGCTTGGACTCTGTGCATTAATCTCACATATTAGCATAATAATAGTATTTGTGCTTTGAGGTACTACGAAAATCAAATTTGTAACTGTTTATAAAACACCTAAAACTATATCTGGAGCAAAACCAACAGAATAGTAATATTTTGTTAAATAAAATAACTGAGTAGTGAGTCCTCAGGCCCTTTGTGTGCTCTGTTGGTTTAGTTCCTGCACAGCCTTTGTGTGGTAGGTGAACTCTGCATCCTCCAGAAATGGATAACTACTCAGAGATCATCTGGGGAGGTGCTGGGCACTATGAGACTTCAACCCCCCAATCCAAGCCAAACTGCTTTCCTAATGGGAAGTTGCCTTGAAGTGTGGGGGGCACGGGACTTAAGGGGAAAAGGCAGCTGTAGCAGAACGACCCAAAGACATTCAGGCCGAGTCTGCTGAATTGGAGACTCGGGGAGATTTGGAGTGTCCTGCCCAGGGAAGAGTCTGTAGACGAGTTCAGAACCAAGGTTACACCCAGAATTCATAGACGCGTGACAGCAGGAGGCTGAGGGAAGCTCTAATAAAGTGTGTAGAAAGCAAAATCTCAGTTCTTCTCCAGCTTCTGAAGTGATTTTTGACTACAAATTAAATCTGATCCAAATACAGCCTCTCCAAGAATTCAGCCCTTGTGTGAAGTGGGTCCTTAGTAGCTGAGTCAGGATTAAGAAACCTCTTTTACAAAGAGGCAGCTACACCTAAAGCAGAATCACAATGCAGCCTGTGTTCCCATCGCAAACTCCCTTCCTCCGGCTCCTGTGCAGGTCTGAGGAGAGTCTGTCGTTCTCTCAGTCTGAGAGGTCAAGCACGGTTACTTCCCCTCTGCAGGTGAGTGTGGTTAAAGAGGTACAGTGGAGTCCTGTGAGACTGAGGAGAGAGGCAGTTTGGGCCTTGCTCTGGTTCAGAGGGAGGGTGATCAGGACTTCGAGGGACACTTGTCCCTGGGTTTCTTCCTTAGAAGTTATGTGGATCACCTCTCCCCTCCTCTTCAGGCATCCTGGGCCAAGGGCTGAAGCTGCAAGCAGCACATAGTTCTTGAGGAATGACAACTTCTTGCTACAATTTTATTTGTATATGGTTTTATAAATATATATTTATGTATAATATATATAATGAAAACAACATACAAAGTTGTTTACTTGGTTCAATCCAATAATGAGGATAATTTGGTTTTTCCTTATTCCAGTGTCAGGGTTTTAGGAGACAGTTCTGTAGCCTTTATTTCTCAAGTCTCCTACTTTTTTCTAAATGCCCTTTTGCTAAACAGAACAGTACCACCCATGCCCTGCCCTGCCTCTCCCACGACCCCTGCCTGAGCTGTTCTTTTTTCACCTCATACACCCCACTAGGCCACCAACAGGCCACGGCAGGGTATTCGACTTTCAGGTGTTAGACGCAGAAAGCCATGAAGAGAGAAGAAACTAAGGGAAAAGATGGCATAAAGCAATGTTTTTCACACTTTCATGGACCAGAAGCAGACAGAGGGCTCCTTCAGACATAGGTTACCAAGTCCCGGGTCCCCATGATAGTTTCTAATTTAGTAGCTCTGACTTGGGCAGCATAATTTGTATTTCTTGCTAGTTCTCAGGTGATGCTCATGTCCCTAGTCCAGATACCAAACATGCAGAACTGTTATCCTAGATTTTGCCCTGCCTTGGGCAGTCCCAGGACCAGAAGGCACCTTAGTGATGGGAAATAGTAGGAAGCAGTAAGAATATTTGCACAGAATTAGGTTGGGATGTTGGAACATAAAGATCTGGACCTACTTACTCCCAAGCTTCTCAGCCCTGCATGGAGGTCATTCCTGAGAAAAGAGAGACACAGAAAGAAGCCAAGTGAGGATGTGGGCTTTGCCAATAACAGATGGTGCCTTCCCATGTGTTTCCAGTACTTTCTCAGTACCCCTCAACCATCTCGTGGTACTTCATACTTCCTACTTGCTACGTGTGTACATGCTTTCTTTCTGTCTTGTATATCATGTCTGATTGTAGGCTCATTGAGGACAGAAATTGGATTGATCATTCATTTATTTACCCATAAAAATATTAACTGAACTCTCATATCACATATTATGTGTCTGATACTGTGCCTAACCTCTATCAGATTGTAATGTAACAAACAGAGAACGTAATTCTTAGGTAGCCTCTGTCTTCAAGCTGCTAATTGGGCTGCCAAAAGTCCCAGATTTACATTTTCAAAACTTCAATTCAGAATAAAAGAGAAACTTAGATGTCTAGTTCTGCCAATGCAGGCTAGCTTTTTCTCCAGAAAATCTCTTTCCCTAAGAAAAAGTTTAAAAAAAACTAAACAAAGATAAATTCTAAAAAACACATTTTTAAAGTATTGAAAAGTTACTAGGTCATGGAGGACTTCAGGGTCCAAGATTAAAGATAAATGGTAAAGGTAAGCCTGATATCTGCCTACTGTTTTTTCTCCTGGGGTGTGTTTGCCAATTTGAAAGACCAAATAGAAGCTGGGAAGGTCAGCAGAGCTTTAATAAATCTCATGAGGATAGATGTTGGAGACAAGAATATGAATTCAGGAGCCAAGATGAGGGAAAAGACCAGTAAACCTCCAGGCTTTTGGTTAGACCGCTAAAAGCAAACACACTAATAATAAAGTTTAACTAAACATAGGCTATCATGCACAAAGACATAAGATCAGCAATGAAACATCTCAATTTCTGTCTGGATTATAGTAATCTGTGCCCTTCCTAAATGTCTAATGGGATAAAGATCCAATTATTTTTGGAAGAATAAAAAATTATCCAATGCTTCAAATTATTGCTTCAATTACTCACACACAATATCTGGCATGGGAAAAGACAAAAATAAAATGACTGATGGTCAAGATCTAAAAATTTACAGTACAAAATACCTGCAGGATTTCCAGTTATTGAGACTTTAAACTATGATTAGTGTGTTTTAGAAAGTAAAAGAGAAGATGAATAATTGCAGCAAAGAACTGAAAACAATATATAAAAAACACCAAATGGAAATTCTGGGAGTAAAAATATAATAGCTAAGAATTTGGTAATTGGTTTTAGCTTTTGGTTAGATTAGACAAAAACAAAGAAAACTAGTGAAGTAGACGATAAATCAGAAAAATACAGCCAGACTGACACATGGAGAGACAAAAAAAAAAGTATATGTGCACACACATGCATGCGTGCACACTCACAGAGCCTAAAAGATACAAATGATACTAAAAAGGTCCCAGATGGATACAAATTGAATCCCGGAATGAGAATAAAGAAATACATAGAAAAGCAATTATCTGAACTTCAAATGACTAAGAATTGTTAAAATGATGAAAACTACAAAGTCAGAGATCAGAGAAATTCTATGAATTTTAAGCAAGATACTGACAAAGAAAACAAACCTAGACTGAGTATAATAGGTAATTGTTAACCAGGCAAAGGAAAATATCTTCAAAGCATCTAGGGGATTTGGGGAAAAAGACACATTAACATCACAGAAACCATAATTCAACCAACTGCTGACTTCTCATCAGAAACCGTTAAAAGCAGAAGACAATGGAACGGCATGTTTAAGGCGATGACAAAAAATAAAGACAAACCTAGAATTCAATACCTTGGAAAATATTCTTCAGATATAAAGTTGAAAGGTGGAATTTTAAGACAAACTACAACTAAAAGAAATAACCACTACCAGAAAGTCTACACTAAAGTAACTACTAAAGGAAATTTTTCAGCAGAATTAAAATTATCTTGGGTAAAAACAGATGAAGAAAGGAATTAAGAACTATGTGAAGATTAAATATGTAGAATATGATTGGTACAGTCCTGTCAACTCAACTGTCTCATGAAAAACAGCTATAAACTGTAGGAAGATACAATGAGTAAACGAACATTAGAAACATTAAATAGGGAACAAAAAAAGAAAGTTCTGGAGTGTTGAAACATGAAAGAAGTGATTGGTTTGGGACTTAAAGCATCCCAGCTAAGAATAAAACAGTAAATGAGATTTGAGCTACCCCAGACACAGAGTTTTCAGTTTAATTCTAAGCCAATTGTTTGCTGAAGCAAAACTATGTCTTCTTCAGAGGTTCATAACAGAATTTGGAGTGTTCACATCATATGATTCACATGTTCAGGGTGGTATGCAAAATTACTCAATATATGAAAAGAAAGAAATGTGACTCAGTCTCGGGGGAAAAGATAACTAACAGGGATATGTTATGAGGTGATCTAGATGTCTAAATTAGCAAACAAGAGCTGTAAAATAGCTACTGTGGCTATGCTCAGTGAAGTAAATGAAAATATGTGCTAAGTGAAAAGAGGAAAAATCTATCAGAGAGGTAGAAACCCTAAAAAGTGAATGTTACATCCCAATATAACATGATGATAAATCCAAAGCATATTTAAAGGCCTACCCTCCTGGACATCATAGCTTAGCAACATAGTGCCCTGTAGAACGTCAGTTGTTTGCCCTTGTGGTCGCATTGCTCACTGGAAGTTGTCATTCAGGGCCAGTGTCTAACATTGCAAGACAGTATCACACCCTGTATCATCAGCCTGGGGGAAGATCTAAATTCAAAATTAGTACAACAGTTTCTACTAAATGTATACTTTTTTGCACCATTGTAAAGTTGAGAAATCTTAAGTCAAATCATTATTAAGTGAGGAACAATTTGTATGTGAATAAATGTAAATGAAGATGGACGATATTAAATGTAAATGAAGATGGATGACTTGTGGGTTTAAAATATTTAGAATTAAGGGGCTGAGGATTTAGCTCAGTGATTAGAGTGCTTGCCTTGCAAGCACAAGGGCCTGAGTTCAATCCCGGCACCACAAAAAAAAAAAAAAAAAAAGGATTCTAAAATATTTAGAATTAAAATGTAAGACAATGAAATCCCCAAAGCAGAAGGGGATCAATTGGGTTATAGTGCACTAAGATGCTTAATATCTAAGGCTGACAGAAGCACAAATCAAGAAGTCATGGATGTATGTTGCAATGTCTGGTGTAATAATAAAAGAGAAGTGATCAAACTGAAGCCCAAACGTGGCTCTCTTTGGCTTAAACAACAGCTTCAGCTGGGAGGAGAGGTGGGCAAAGATCTTCTTCGCAAATCGTGAGTCATAGCTGCACTCTAGTGGAAGAAAGCCAGTGTCTCCCCAACCAATTGGATGCATGAGATAGTGCAAAAAATATCCCACTCTAATTTTGGACTTGGTCATGTGACTTATTTTAGCCATTAGAAAGAGGCAGAAGTGGTAGTGTGCCATTTCTGTCACTAGGCCTCAAGAAGCGTTGTGTGTGTTTATATCCTTTATTGTTCCTCTACCACTGATGTGAGAACATACCCAGGCATGTAACAGAACTGCAGAATAAAGTTAAATCAGTTGCCCTAGCAGAGGCCAGCCTGGATTAACATGTTGCCAAATGGCCCTCTGAAATGTGAGCAAGCCCAAACAAAATCAACACACAACTGTTCTCAGCCATGTAAGCAACAAACGTTTGTTTCTATACACAAACACAGGTTTAGTGATGGTTTGTTATGTAGTGTTATTACAATACAAGCTGATGTGACTGATGATGGCTACTGCAAGAAAATAAGGCTGTACACGTGGAGGGGCACAGGACCTTGAAGAGAGACAACTGAATTCACACAGCAAAAGTCTCACTAGTACTGTGTGTCTCATCTTCAGCTGCTGACATGGTAGATGCAGAACCGGAAGCAGCACTGTTGACTTCACGGAGCAAGTCCATGAGGAAGGCTTGCAGGAGGTGCTGCAAGGTGACTACTCCAGTCTCCTTTTGGAGGCCAGTGTGCATTTTATTTCCAGGCCAGAGTTTTTCCAAGGCCCCTAATCTCAGCACTGAATGGGGGTGAAAATGGGTTATGGATGTGCTTTTAGCAGAAGGGCAATAAATTGCTTGAGAAGTGATTTCCTCTCCTTCCCACCAAGAAATCTCTCCTCTTAATGACGCTGTCAATAGTGTCTCTTAGAAGAGACGTACAGCAAGTGGTGTTTTTATGGAAGCTGATTGCCAAACTAGCCCTAAGAGTCAGATTGTACGAACTAGCTGGGATCCACGAGAAAGGAGTAATTACAATCCAGGGGGAAATCTATTCGGGTTCGTAAATATGTTACATTTTCATAGCATTTGACTCCTTTACTTATTTCTCAATTATTTAGTATATTTCTTGGAGAAAATGGGATAACATTGCAGCAAGAGAAATGTATGTCTATAACAAGAATGGATTTCTTATGGTGATATTCATTCGACTTGGGAGAAGAGTTTTCTAAGACGGTTGTGAAATCTATCTGCCTGGAAGTTTATGAGAACAGGTTCAGAGCCAATGGCTGATCTGGGGGCGGAGAAACTGCTTGGACAGTTTGCTTTTCATCTTTTCCGGAGGATGAAATGAAAGGTCAGTGAAATCTTAGCGCTTGCCGGTACTTTCTCCTACTCCCAGTTTGGTTTACACCCATCAGGTTCTGGAATTTCCTCTCTCTGATCCACATGCTTGCTTCATAGCCAAGGGCAACATTTGAACTTTACTGCTGACTTTAGTTTTGTTTGAGAGCCATGGGTAGTGCCACAGGGGAAAGAGTGTGGATTTTGGGCTCAGACATCCAAATAATCATCCAAATCCACTGCATGTGGGTACCACGGGTCTGGCATTGGACGGAGCACACAGATT
>PVJO010008471.1:0-76183 GCA_004026905.1 Hystrix cristata | reverse complement strand
CCATTTAGGCAAACACCAAAAAAAAAAAAAAAAACCCTCAATTTTAGAACAGAGAAATTTACAGTTCATTAAGAATTCAGGCATAAACTTTATTCATTTGGCTCATGTTTTATATTTTAGATTGACATAGCAATTGATATATTAAATATTCTGATTACTTTTATTCTGAAATGAAATCTTAGGTAATTTAGTATAGAATGCTTGCAAGACAGAAACTAAAGTGTAACAGCTATTGAATTGTATGAAACCTTAGGCAAAAACCACATTCAGATAAAAGTTTTCTGTGATGGAAGAAAAAGATTACAAAGAGAGATCTTTAAGAAACCTGGGTAAAAGCCAGAAGGTAGCCCAACAATCTACATTCTTTTAAAATACTGTCAAAATTTGTTACACAGCATATATGAAGTCAACATACGAGTAAAGATGACAGAACACTTAGTATGTTTATTTGCTCCCCACATGTTTCTGTTGCATTGCTGTCTTCCTATTATTTATAGCACTCTATGTGAAAGGTTTTTATTGAATGTTATAGTCCCTGGATGAAAGAGAAGAGAATACATTGTGTGCTAAGACCTGAGGTAGATGTACAGGCCTGTACACATGCATGCACATAGCTTTCCTCATATAAGCACTTGGTTTGCATCAAATAGTCATTCTGTTTTGATAAGGATTGAACTAGCCTCTCCATTTTGATAATGAAAGATACTGCAGGGTATAGTATCTATCCAATGGGAAAAAATAAGTCATGATATATGAATATGATAATCATCAGCACATCCATAGCAAAAATGAGAAAATGAGCTGGTTCCAAGAGGTGATTCCTATGACCTCATGAGACTTTGAGGGGACATCGAGGCACAAGCCATGATATTTACAAACACAAAATTCAGTATCGCAATGACATTCATCTGCTAAAAATTCTACAGTACATCCTGATTACCCTAGGATCAACACCACACTCTTTAACGTGGAATTTTAGGGCAGTTCATACTACCTTTTCTAGCTTTGGCTACTATTAGAACCACTCCACTGTCCTGGTCTTAGCTGGCTTTCCTCGAAATACTGTGCTTTCTGTTTACAAGGTTCAGAAGACCCTCCCTTTTCCTCCTCATTTGCTTAGACTAACTTCCACTTGTCACACCTCTTCCTATGCAGATCTTCTCCCTGGGCTGATCTAGGTTTTCTTCCTTTGGGTTCTTTAGCATCTCTCCATTCTTCTATTATGGCAATTATTACAGAACCCACCTTATATATTATCATCTGTTCAATGTCTGTCTTAATGACGAGCCTAAAAAATTTTTCTGAGTACTTGCAGTCACACCCAGGACTTTGCACACACTAAGTGCTATACTACTGAGTTATATCCCCGTGCTCTGAAATATGCATAAGAGTAGGATTGGACATATTTGCCTTTGTGTTTTTCTGTATTGCTTACCACACTTTCAGACACAATTAATAATCAACAAATATTTGTTGGCTAAGTGAATAATGCAATCATCCTGTAGGTAACTACTATGAATTGTGAGGACACTAAGGAAGTATGGTAGATGATAAGGTCCCTCCTGCTGTTATGGTGCACGTTTGGATGTCTCTGCAAAGCCGCATGCTCTCAGAGGCAGGGACTTATGAGAAATGACTTCATTATGAGAGCCCTGTAGCTGGCTTGATGGCAGGAGGCTGGCAAGATCGCAAGAGGCAGATCATTGTCAGCCCAACCTGGAAGGATGTATATCTCTCCTCTCCTCCTCCCTTCTCTCTCTGCTTTCTGCCCACCATGATGTGAGCAGATTCTGCTCAGGCCCCTCCACCATGCCATCTGACTGTGCAAGGTCTGAAACGTCTACTACATGAACCAAAATAAGCCTCTGCTCCTTTAAATTGTGGGTGTCAGGTACTTTGTTGCAGTGAGATGAAAGTGACAAAGGCATTCACCAAAACTCAGTCCTATTCTACCGTTCCCTACTGTGACGAATCCATGGATAGACCTGTAGTTCCTGATATTGCCTCTGCTTTCCCGAGAATCAGTCCATCATCTAACACAGACTTTCCTTCATAGATATCTCTCAGAGCATCCACGTTTCTTTTCAACTACTCCTATCACCATCTAACACAGTTCAGTTGCTCCCCTCTGTTTTCCACAGTAGTTCTTAGCTGGTCTGCTATGGTATCCCCACCTGCCTTTCCTCTGCTTCCCACTCTGTCCCCTTGCAGGATATTTTTCTCGCTTTCTTCAGGGGCATGTATAAACTTTTGTGACTTGGGAGCCTCCCAAAATATCCAACTTCAGTCAGTCACGCTCTCCTCTGTCTTTAGTTTTGGACTTTTTTTAGTCCTTCGTAGTCCTTTAAATCACAAGACTTTGTATATGCTGTTCTCTATGTTGCAAAACCGTGTTGTGTGCTATTGTGATTTATTCTTTAGATCTTTTCTAAGTGAAATTTCCTTAACACAGGTTATCATAATTCTATGTAGTATTCTTCTGAAGCTTCTACCACAATTGCACTTTTACATGTATTTGTGTGTCTGTATGATCAATATCCATTAATTAATAAGCACCACAAGAGCGGAGATTGTTTACTCATGGTCACCATTCTGGACTTGTCCCAACAGAAGCCAAACAAATATATACTGAAAAGAAGGAATAAAGCAGGAAGGAAGAAAAAAGGAAAAAAGGAGGAAGGAAAGAAAGAAGAAGGGAAGGAAGAAAGGAAGGAAAGATGGAAGGAGGGATGGAAGGAAGGAAAGATGGAAGGAGGGAGGGAAGGAAGAAAGGAGTGAGGAAGGGAGCAAGGAAAGAGACACACTTTCTTCACTTTGTCTTCTCTGCAGTTCCTGGCACAGTATTTCATACCTGGAAAGTTCACAGTGGTTTTAGAATTAAGGACCATTGAACCAAAATGAACCGAGCAGACTGGAGTTGGGAAATCACATTTAGTGTGCGATTCCAGACGTATCACTAAACATGCTGAACTGTCCATTTTGGGTAATTCTGATCTAGTGGACTAGATTAGCGTTAGTGGGGTGATCCCAGTACCAGCGCTGAATGAATTTCCTCCTTTCCCTTCTTGCCCTTGACACTCTGCTCATTATATAAATCACTGAAAATTTATTTCAGCCTTTCAAGAACTAGAGTCATTGTCCCAAAATTGTGACTAGGAAGATGCAGAGGCAGTTTAATGCCCCATTAAAATTCAGAACCAGAGTTTGTAGTTCAGTGGAAGAGCACTCGCCTAGCATATACAAGGCCTTGATCTACAGAACCTCATACAAAAAAAGAACCATCAAAAACAAAACACAGGGGCTGGGGATTTAGCTCAGTGATTAGAGTGCTTGCCTTGCAAGCACTAGGGCCTGAGTTTGATCCCCAGTACCACCAAAAAAAAAAAAAAAAACCCAAAAAAACTAGCTGGGCATGGCGATGCATGCCTATAATCCCAGTACTCGAGAGGCTGAGGCAGGAGGCTCACCATGAGCTTGAGGCCATTCTAGAGTACATAGTGAGTTCAAGGCCAACCTAACTATATAACAAGACTCTGTCTCAAAAGAAAAATCAGAAACAAAACAAACGTGATTAGAATCACTGCAATTAAATAATGGAAAAAAAACTTGCAAAGAAAGGAGCCTAAAGTTCGTACAGGTGAGTGAAAAGAGTCGAAGATTCTAATAGCTCTGTTCTATAGCCCTCTACTAGTCTGGGGTCACTACACACATCTGAAACTCTCGGACTGCTCTGTATGCTGAATACAGAAAACATTTTCTCTGTAATATCTAATACAGCCTGAGATATTGGACATAGTAAGTGCACAGCCATTTTTGAATGCATAGACAGTAGAGACCAGGCCATTATTAGTTAAGTTTGTACATGTGTGTGTAGTGTTGAAAATTAAACCCAAGACCTTGTGCGTGCTAAACACACATTCTTCTGATGAGCTACATACTCGGCCTTGTAATTAAAATTCGTAGCAAGTATTATCGCTGCTCTAAAATTCCTTCTTCTGATCCTCATAGTAACTGAGCAGAGAAGGGAAAGGATTATGCTTCATTTTTGTGGCATGGGTTGCCCAGGATCACCGAGGCAACCCTGTGGCTTCTCCTGGTCAGTTGCACTTCTGTCTTTCACACTTCCCTTCTTAGACTGAAACCTTCCAAAAATCTTCCACCTCTCAAACCCTAAAGAATATTCAGCTTCCTGGACTCTGCCTGCTTAGAGCCCAGAACACACCGGCCTTGCTTCATACTAAAACCTTGGACTCTGCCTGGGCTTCTTTAGTTTTGAAATATCTTGCAGCTTTCCCTTTGGCTGCTATGAGTATCCTCAGGCTCTTCTTTAGATTTTGGACCAGAGAATCTTAAATCTTGAAATGTATTTGCCAGGGGAGCTTTAAAACAACCTACCTGTGATGGTTAAGTTTAAATGTCAGTTTGATTGGCGTGGGAGCCAACTAAGAGATTAGTAAAGCACACTCGTGTGTGTATCTGGGCAGTTCATGGGGGTGCATGCAGGTCTGTATATAGTCCCTGGCCCCTTCCTCTCTGGGGATGTTCCACTTCCCTGCTTTTCAGCCACCATAAACTAAGCGGCTTTGCTCCTCAGCCCCTCTCTGTCATGATGTGTCTGCCTTGGAGCCAGCCTACCATGGGCTGAACCCTCCGAAACCATGACTCAAAATAAATCATTCCTTCTTTAATTTGTGGGTATCACATAGTTTTTCCCAGGAGTGGGAAAGTTCACTGATGCACTCTCTTTATGCAGGCTAAGTTTTGAATCCTACCACCCTACCAAGGAACTATTCGGCCATGTCCAAGTGGTGCATTGAAACACCTGGGAAGATATGTACTAGTCGAATTTATCCTCTCTTGAGATGGAAGGCATTTTCCAAACCACAAGGCTGCCAGGTGGAAGATGCCCCGGAAGATCCAGGTGATGGGAGTCACACATATGTCCACAGGACTCACTTCCCAAAAGAATCCCAATTCAAATCTCTTTCTTACAACATGTTGACTAAGCATCATCTTTAAAAGCAAAGAGTACGAAGGGGATATTTTCTCTCTAGAAGGACTGAACATTGTCCAGAGCCTCAGGAACAAATGAAAACGCAAAGAGAATAAGTTGGTTAGCAACAATAAGCCCCAGGAGCAACCTTGTAAACTCTGACATCAGGGTATCAAGAACCGACGCTGCGTTCTCTCTTGTGTTTGCAGGATGTTTCGGCTGAAGCTTTCTTATAGCGTGCGTTGACGATATCTGCCCAGGGACTATGGTTAGCTGGAGGCTGGGCTGGGCAGTCAGAGCTCTTCTTAGAGGGCTCACTCGTGTCTGCTCTTGGCAGGAGGTCCCTGTGCCCTGCCACACACCCATCTGCATGGCACCTCAGCACAGGGCAGCTGGCTTCTTCCACTGCCAGGGACGCCAAAGAAAACAAATAGGAAACCACTGTGCCTTTTGTTATCTCACCTTCAAGTCAAATCCTCTTTTTTTTCTATCTTTTAAAGCTTTCTTTGCTGAAGGAAATGTAAAGAAATTGTAGATATGTTTTTAAATGCTACAACTTTGTGTATGTGTATGTGTATGTGTAGTACTGAGGATTGAACCCAGGGCCTTTGCACTGAGCTGCATCCCCACCCCCTTTTTTAATTTTGAGACAGGATTTCATTAAGTTACTGAATTTCCTAGGCTGAGCTCAAACTTGCAATCCTCCAGCCTCCCAAAATGCTGGGATTACAGGTATGTGTGCCTGCCTGGGTCAGTTTGGTTTTTTGTTTCCAGGAACATTTCAGAAATCTTTCTATGTATGCTAATTTACCTTAAAATTCATGGGCAAAAAAATAGTGCATGAAAATTAATGTCCTATCTTTTTTTAAAATTCAGGTCATTTGATTTCAGAATAATTATACTAATTTATAAGTATCTTTTTCTAGTTTACAAAAAAAGTTTAAGTGGAAATAAATTTCTCAAAGGCTTCTACTGGAATTTTTTTTTAAAGAACTAGCTTAACCCAACAGATTTGTAGTATTGTAACTAAATTAACCATATATGAAGCTTAAGTAGATGTATTCTATCCACCTCAGGAAGTTAAATTCACAACACTGTAACTGAGTATGTCAAAAATAAGACGAGGTAATGACTGAGGCAGACAGCTGTGAAAGAGCAGCTGAAAATCAGCCACAGCAGGAATGGGATGGGGAGTTAGCTGTGATGACGAGAAGTCTTGGATTAGGAAGGAGATAATGAGAGTAGGGTAGTATGTGGATCAAAATACAGATGTGAGGAACTGGAAGGTCACAGTAGCCAGATTTAAAGTTAAAAAAATGAAATGGGTAAGGGATGGAAGCACAAAGGTTGATCCCAAGGCCTGAGAGTCTTCAGGGTACACAGGCTGGATTTCGTATAGCTGAAGCCTGATTTCATTTGTCCTCGTCTAACCAAGCTCTGACTCTCCTTTTTAAAAATCGCACTGACAATCTTTTATTAAGTACTTAATTTGTAGTTACTACTTAGACCTTGTGAAAGCAATAGTAAGACAAATAGACGTGGGTCCTCCAGTAGCTTATAGTTTTGTGGAAGAAACAGAAAAGTATCATGCTGCTTTCCTGTCAGGAACTACCAGTACGTTCATATCTCAGAGCAAAAAGTAAAGATTTTCTCGCAACCTACATGATTGCCTACATAATCGCAACTCCCCTCCGCCCCCATGCCTGTCTGACTTGCTCTCCTGCGCTCTGCTCATCTCAAACACCTCACGAGTGTCTCTGAAGGTTTGTTTTCTTTCCTGCAACCTCAAATCTTTTTCCCTAATATATTGACTCGACTTGTTCTCCCTTCTCCTACAAGTCTGTACCAAAGGTCACTTCCTTGGTGTAACTTCTCTGTTCACTCTCTCTATATTTCAACCCTACCCCCATTTACTCTTCTCTACTCCTTTGTCTCTGCTTCATTTTACTCCACAGAACTTATCTATCTAAAACACACACACACACACACACACACAGACACACACACACACACACACATCCTGCTGCCTTGCTCACTAGAAGATGAGTTATACCAGAGAAGGGACTTCTGTCCTTTCGTTTTTGTCGCTAATGGAGAGAATGCCACTGGGAGAGTGACAAGTGTACGATTAATATCTGTTAATGAATGACCTTCTGTCCTTTCCCACTCTTGTCTCAGACAATTTTCTGTTCACCACAGTCCGTCTGCTGTGGTCCACACCAATCCTTGCCAGTCCTTCTCATAACCTCGCTCTCCCAAGGACCTGCTTTCATTTATATCACATCCTGTCCAGTGATCCTATGACCCGACTCTGCTCCAAATTTCCTCATCCTAATGTAAATAAGCAAGTATATAAAATCTTCTCCTCCTTGTTACCATTTTAAGCAGTCATTCTCTTTCCTTTAAGTCATTGCCAAACCACCCAGTGGATATTTTTGAGGAAAAAATAAATCTATATTCCATGTCCTACTTCCTTCTCAGTTATTGTTCCCTGGTAGTCTGGCTCCTGTCATCATCATGCTGCTAAAATTGCTCTCTCAGGGTCACCATGATATGCCAAATCCAATAGCCCTTTCATAGCGCTTAGTCTTCTGTTATCTCTGGAGAACAGGGCATCGCTTTCAGTGATTGTGAGTGTCCTAATCATATAACAAATTCATTTCAGAAAGCAATTAACTATAGTTCTCTTTCATTTTGTAAACTGTATCAGTCAGTGCTCACTAGAGAAACCGATTTAATATAAAATATATAAATATTATGATTTACAAAGTAGGATTACAATGGCAGCCTGCAAATCCAGGTGTGGGAGAATGCAAAAGAGCTGCCTGCATGCTGAAGGTCGGAAGGATCCAGTCAAAAGTCAAAGGCCTGCAGCTCACTTCAGGGTCCAGTATGAGTCCATTTCGGGAAGCTGAAGGGTCTGTGCTGGAAGCCAGGAGACAGATCTCCAAGGTGAAGGAGAAGACTAAAGCTCCTCCAAAGGAACAGAAGCAAGACTTCTTCTTTGCCTTTCTATTCCATTCAGACTACAAGCCCGTTGGCTGGTACCATTCATACCCAGGTTGAGTCTTCTGTCTTCAGTAAATCCATTCGTTCCTCCTCAGAACTACGCTAAGCCAATCAGTTGGATGCTCCTTACTCAAGTTGACACAACAGTTAGTTATCCTTTGCATAAGGAAAATTATGTCACAAGAATACTTCCGATCTTTCTTCCTTGGTTCCTGTGAAGGATCTTTGTCCTCTTCTTTCCCTTTGACCTGCTTTGCTTTGTATTTTCTGCGTCTCTTTGTTTTCTTTCTCCCAAATGCGGGGATTGCCCAGGCAGATGTTCTTGGCCTTGGTCATTTATTCCTACACTCTTCTTTGTTCTTCTCTCATTTCTGATCTGACCTCTTCCCACAGTATCTGACACACATTCTACCTGCCTCAATATTTCCCTCTGGGTGTTCTACTGGTAGCTCAAACTCAAATATCATCAATACGGATTTCATTATCTTTCCACCAAACCGGTTCTTTTTATATTTGCTACTCTTGATTAATTCCACTTACTTTTCTTTCAGTCAACTAAGCTAGAAATCTTAGTATTGGCTTGAGCTCCTTTTGTGCTGGTTCTTCTCTGTGGTGGACTGATTGTGGTCAGCGTGAGCAGGATGCCCAACTGGACTGAGCTGGTGTGGTGCTGGGCATAGAGGATGCTCCTGAGGATTGTTGCCAACGCAACATAAAGGAGAACGGGAGCAGAAGATAGGGGCTGGCTGTATCCCAGGAGAAGCTCTGTTGTGGCTGGTTCTCCCAAAGGGAATTCGGCTATCAGCTTCACAGAAGGAGCTTTGGCCCTTACTGTCTTTGGGGATGGCTGCCGCTCACTTCAGGGGAACTCTGGTCATCTCCACTGCACACATCATATTCTGGTCCCAGTGTATATTTCTTCAGCCTTTGAGTGCAGACATGGATGTACATGGGACACTGCTGTGGGCTCCCAGCCCTTGACTGGATCTTTTGGGTCTCCAGTGCATAGGTAGATGTTCTGAACTTTTTCTGTGTTTGGTTTGTGTGTGTGAATGTTGTAACTTGTACTTGTCCTGTATTAAATCTGCTCTCTTTCAAACCATTGACTCCTGAAAAGTAACTAATACACCCTCCTTGTCTCTTTTATTGGAATCATACTGCTCATATCTACCTCCTTTTCTCCATCATTTTCCCCTGTTCCAGCTCTGATCTCTCCTATGTCTTTCTGGCAATAATATAAAGTCTTTCTGATCAAACTTTCCTTCTTAAAGTCTTTCCTCCTCACAACTCACTTTACACAGCTATCAGATCATTAATTTTGAAACAGAGCTTTCATCATGATGATAATTGGCTTAAAACTCATTGTTGGCAATGCTTTACCGAGAGATTCAAGTCTAAATTCTGACATTCAACATTTTCATAATTTAGATCATGTATACTTATTGAGGGAAAAGTTAATTTCTTGGAGGTTTAGTCACTTTTCTAAGACAAAATATCCGATTTGAAGGAGAAAAGTTTTATTTTGGCTCACAGTTTGTAGAAGTTTCAGTCATAGTCGGATGGTTCTAAAGTAGGGTAGCAAGGCAGAGGGACATCACAGAGGAGAAACAGTCCATGGCAGGTCAGGCAAGAAGCAATGAGCAGTTAAGAAGCAGCCTGTCTCTCCCTTTTGTATCATCCAGGCTACAAACCACCCACATGCAGGTTGGGGCTCCTGCCTTCAGTAAATCCGTTCAATCACACACAGAACTATACTAATCCTAACCAGTGGACTCCTGTAGTATCATACACCCTTAATCTCAGGATCACACACCCTAGATCCAGCCAACTCTGAAAAGCCCCACCTATGAGCACATGAGGTTTGGCAGCAGTGGGGAGGTTTTTATGCCTTGGCTCTAGATACAAGCCTTAACAGTGTTTGAGAGCAGATCAAAGACTTGTACCCTCAAAATTCTTTGGGATCACTCCCATTCCACACTTCTCTGGATAGTATAGGAACCTTGTTTCTTTTAGTTCAGAAGGGTACAGTACGTTTTTCCTCCTAAAATCTTCCAGTCTCAGTCAGATACCGGAGTCTAATTCTCTAGTCTGTTTGGGGTTTTATGAAGCAGCATTCGTGTGCTCATGGGAACTGAAGACTGATTGGAAGGCCTCAATCAGAAAGTTCTCCTTATCAGAAGTTTAGCCTCTGTACACTTGTATCTGTGGAAGGGTCAAGGAAAGTAGTCCTGTTTTCACTTGCACATTCCACCGTCTCCCTGTAAATGTGGTTTAGGGAGTAAGCACTGACTGGGTGATAGGCAAAGCAGTGACATTTCAATCAAAACACACAGTGTTTATTGGATAAGTCCTCTAGTGACTCTTATTCAAAAGTGCCAGGCCATCGGCAGGACCAGTTCACTAAGTTTTCTTTAAATTGTCAAAGACCTAAGAGCAGCAGCCTTATCACAACTTTCTATGGTGTCTTAGTTACTTTCTCCTTGCTCGGACAAAATACCCTACACCCACAAGCTAAAAGGAGTAAAGGTTTATTTTAGGGCACAGTTTGTAGAGGTTTCATTCTATAGTCAGCTGGCTCCAAGGCAGGGCAGCATAGCAGATGGGCATCACAGAGGAAAAACAATTCCTGGCATGGTAGGTAGGAAGCAGAGAGACTTCCTTCTTCTTTCCCTTTTTATTCCAAGTCTATTGAGTGGTGCCACCAACACGCAGGGTGGGTCTTCCCGCTCCATCACTCCACACTCAGAACTATGCTAAACCAGTCAGTGGACTAATCCAGTATCACCGGTGATCCGGTCACTCTTAAAAGCCCCACTTAGGAGTGTATTAGGGTTTGGGGGGAGGGGTGATCTAACTATAAGCCATAAGACACTGATATATCTGCTATCCAATATGTGGATTTGACTTTAAAAAATAAATGGTAGTTTCCACACATGTGTATGCCTTTCAGGAAGAGTTACAGAGTGGAAAGCCTATCAGAGGAGGATGATAGTAACTAGATAGAAAAATGGTCAAAGAGAGAACAAAGACTTCTATTTTAGGATTCCTAATAATACAGGGGAAGCATTCTATATCATATATTTCAATACAGGGCTCAACTTCTCAAAAACATTTATTTTACTTTTAAAAGGCTATACATTTTGGCTGTATATACATATATCTTTTAAACTTTGCCATGAGTAGAATAAACTGCAATGCAAGCAATGGGATTAGCAGTGATTGGCAAAGGAGTGAGACAGGCTTTTAAAGAAACCAGAGTTGATGTGTGTCAGGGCAGTAAGAGGAGTTTTTTAAGATTCCATTCACTTTTAGAACCAAAATTTAAAAGCTGACTTGAAACCAGTTGACAAAGCCAATAACTCTTTTCCAGTGGTGTCTGAGATTTTGAACTGTATGTTTGGAATTATTTGACCGCTGTTAATTTTCTGCTTCTCTGAGCGAGAATAAAAATAATCCTGACAAATTTACCCAGGTTCTGTCAGCAAATACTTGCAGGTGATGTTTATATATCTTCCCACAGTGTTTTCAATTATTTCAGGTGGTATGAAGTTCTGAAAAATAAGTGTCTAATTGGAACTAATTATAGTTCACTTTAATTTTGAAAACAAAAGTATGTCATACAAGGCCACAACAGGAGCATCTCTAAATTTCATAAAATGTTTGAAGTTTGAGTGTTATGGCACACGTGACAAGATATAAACATTTCACTGTGTTGAACACATTTAACAAACTTCTGAGCAATTGAAAGCCCTTGCTCGAATAAAAAGAAAATATGGATATCTAGTGTAGCGTTTGGATAATGTTGGGTTTGACATCTTGATGCAACAGTGCAGGAAGAAAAGACTGGGCAGGGGAACTGGGCTAAATTCTGTCCTCAGGTCTTACGTGATGGACTTTACAGCAAGAGGAAAATGAATGGTCTCAATATAGGAGGCTCTGGAGCTCCTTTTACTTCTGATGCTGGAAAAGCTGCTGCCTCCACATTTTGTACTCATTTCTTCAGCATAATGTGAAGCAGAGGGTCAGGGGACACACTTGTGGCCTCTAATGGCCAGATAATGGACCACAATAAAAGTTATGTGTCCCCAGCTGGAGGTGAAGACACATAATGGTTGAAAGATCCATTATCTAACTATTAGAACCTGGAGGAGAAGGAGACAATTATTAAATCAAAGAAAAAATCCATTTTCATTTATTCAAGAAAAGATCTTGCACATGTGCTGTTTGTTTTCTTACAAGTTCCACTTTTATATTTAAATAGTAGTACTGACTGTAACAGCAACAAATGTTTATTGGAGACTTACAGTGTGCTAATTGGCCTCACAAAGTACAGGAGACTTGGAAACTGACTCCCCAGTTTCAAAATTTGGCTTCAGCATTTATTTGAAGGAAGTTATCCCCTACATGTCTTAGCTATCCAATATGTAAAATGACGATAATAGCAGCGTGTGTTATACGTGATCACAGAGGATAATATATATTAACTACAAAATAGTGGTAGTGATTATTAGTGTTGTGAGAATAGTCATTTGATATTAATATATAGTACATATATCATGTAAATCTCTGATTCACCCCATTTAATGAATAAGAAATATAGAGGATGAAGTGGATAAGAAATATAGAGGATGAATAAGAAATATAGAGGATGAACTATTTAGCCTGGAAGTTTGCGGCTAGATTTTAAAAGATTCATTGACCATTAAAAGTAATTGGAAAAAAATTTACTTATGTGCATTCTGGTGGGTGAAATCTAGTCTCAAAAAAGCCCTTGACTCTAAAATTCTAAGCACACTTGGTAAACTAAGTATCATATGTGGTTTTAGCTTTCAAGGGATGCTGGATGATTGTTGAACAAACATTTTTAAACTATTTCTTCTTTGAGTTACTTTCTTAAATTCAGTATCATGAAACACTCAAATATGAAAAGTGAAGACATGGAAATATGCTGCCTGCTAAGTGCCAAAATATGTACATGTATACCACAATATGCCATCAATTTTTTTTTTTCTCTTCTTGAAATAAACCTCTTTTTGAGACACATTTGAAAGAGGCAAAACCAGTTCAGCTACAGCGGTGGGAAAGCTGTGGTTTGACTGTCTTGGTAACAGTTTCTCAGCAAGCAATCAATAAATGTATCTTTGGTCTTTTCACTCGGCCTTTGGGGACCCCTAGATTTTGAGTGGATTCCCATGAATGTAATGGTATCATGATATCAATAACCTCTTTGTTTTCATAATGCACTTGAAAAAGGTTCTACATACATTAACCCCGTTCCTCCCTTTGGATATAACTTGTGTGTACAGGGTCAGTCCCTGTTCAACTAATGTGGAAGTGTTGGAGCTACTGAAACACTTAAAGTGTATTTGTGGGCCCAGGGAAATCTGAAATCGTTGTCATTATAATGTAAAGGATAAATGTCATTCATTTTCCTTGAGGAGAATTATAACAAAGGCTAAAAGCATATACTCGAGAGATGGGCTGCAAACGTTAAAATGCCAACTCTGTAATTATTAGCCATGAGACCATGGGCAAATTGATTTACCTGCTTCTGTATCAGCTTTTTATCTGTAAAATGGGAATATATTTAATATTTACTACATAGCACTGTTGAGTGAGAACAAAGAATATAATATAGATAAAAGTCACCAGAACAGTGCCTATAGTATGAGTTATAAATATTATTATTATATAATCTATTTCTTGTAGAGTAAGAAGAGAATACCTATTAATGATTTTTACTGCATAATGACCTTTACATTTAGACAAACTATTAATATCTGATCCTCATGTTTTTTACTTATATAAGAATATATTATACAAACCAAGGATGATGTGTGAAATCAAAAGTGTACCAGTTGTCTGTGGACGTACGTCACCCTAAAACATATTAAGATTCAAAACCATGACAAAGTTTGTTGGCCACTGTGTGTTTCAAGAAAACTTTTGTGATTTACTCTAAGTAATTGCAGAAGCAAAGTGCTTACTTGTGTGTGTTATACAGAACACAAGGAAAAATTGTGGCAATACATCCCCCCACCACAGGGATTTTCTAGTTAATCTTAGTTATCACTCTGTTCAGCTCTGACCATTTTTAGGTTTTTTCTTCCAGGGTATCTGAATGAACCAGAATTCTGATTCAGAAAGATCTGACCCCATTGCTGACTCCCTCACATTTGGAGAAGCTGACTGAAGGTTACTGAATATTAATGGATTTTTTGTGTTGCAGTATTTTTTTTCAAATTTCTAGGCTCTTTTTTGGTAGCTTTTAAATATTTTTTAAGTTGGATTTTTACTGTTTGAACTTCTGAAGCTTTGTAACATTTAGATGAGTTTCTCATTGGTCTGATTAGCCTTTGTTTTAGCCTTTCTTGCCAGGAATTGAAGATTTACAAAATCAATATGTATGGACATGTGCTCGCTCAGGTCCTTTCTATTTCTGTCGCTTGTCGTGATGAGCTGGAAATGCTTTCATAATCTCACTGAATAACCTGCCTCTAGTCAGAGTCTCTGGGACCACTAAAGAGATATTCTGATTGTTTATAACTCTACTTTGTTAGGAAAAGGAATCCAAAGCTTGCCGTTTGTTGTCGTGCCTATATCAGCTGTCCCACCCTGGTACTTAGTGGCTTAAAGAATTCTGCTTCATTATTTCTTACTAAGAGTCACCTGCGCATTGACTGGATGACTCTTCTACTGGTCTTGCTTGCATTTATTCAGAGTGGACATCAGCTAACACGGTGAAGATGCAGGCTCAGCAGGGATTCCTGGGAGGCTGGGCCTCTGTCTCCTGGTGTTCTTTCATCCTGGTCCCTGGACAGCGTTCCAAGAAACTAAAAAGTCAAAGCCCCAAAGTCCTGGAGACCTGGCTCCTGAATGCATGCAATATCATTTCCACCTTATTCTACTGGGCAGAGCATGTCATAACAAGGAAAGTTCAGATTTTAGGGTTAGGATTATAGAGTCTCCCTCTTGACAGAAGAAACAGCAGTGAATTTGGGGCCTTATTTAGTCTACAAAATGTCTCCTTTTAGCCAAAGTTTTATATGTTAGAATATTGACAAAAGCAAACATTTGTGAGCAGTATTAGAGGAAGTTGGTAACAAGAGCCAATGAATTCCCAAATCACGGGTAGCACATTATTCACTCTTGTATGGAATATTCCATGTAGTTAATTATTCAACATATGTCAATTAGGTGGCTATTCTATTATGTCCTAGCACCGTGGTAAATACCTTGTTTTATACCAGAAACGTCACTAATTTACTGATTCTCATCCAAAACTTAGCTGTCCCTCTGGGAAAATGAGTATATCACATTTTCAGATAATAGAGAAACACAATTAAGGTAAACATCATCAGTGATGAACAATATTAAACAACTACCATGTACCAAAATACTGTTATATCTGAGGAGTTTCAAATGGTATTAGACATGATCACTGCTTGCAAGTTTAAATTTTAGCTCAACAAAATAGTATAACCTAGAAATAAACAATAAATTTTGAAATGTTTAACAAATTTATTAGATGCCTCCTAGGTACAGGAATATACCTCGTCTCTATATCAGGCGCCTCACAGGCAGAAGGGAATCCAATTGAGTCTCTAGGCACATGACTTACAGGATAATAAAGAGAAGCAAAATGTAAACAAGTTAAAAATTAATATGAGGAAGCAAAACATTTCATAAAAACCATGAAGAAATTAAGAGTATAAATGTTCTGATAGAAAGTTAAATAAGACACACAGGCAGCGTGGATCCTCCTGGAGACTGAGTATTAAGACGCACTTCAGAGAAGAGACGAGGCTTGCGCTAAACCTCGAGAAGTGATCTTCAGGACTATGAGGCCCAGGAAGATGAAGAAGCTTTGAAAAGGTGACATGAAACAGAAACTGGGGAAATGTTGAGAGCTGCAGTTTGTGCATTGTACCTGAGATCCAGGATCCTGGTGAGATGCAAGAGGGGAATGAGGAAGGAAGGAAAAAATAAATAATAAGCAAAGAACAGACATGGCCAGGGACTTAATCATGAAGGACCTTAAATGTCATCGTGTAAAGTTTGAATTTTCTCCTACAGATAATGGGAATCTGTTTGAAGGATTCCAATCAGAGGGCAACGGGATCATGTTAGCATTTTAAGAAGAGCACTCTGGCTTCAATAAGATGTATTGGCTGAGGCAAGAATAGAAACAGAGAGAGCAGCCTGATTATTGCACTGATGAAACAAGCTGTGAAAAGAAATGTGGCCATAGCAGAGAAGACAGAGGAAGAGATGAATTAAACGTACCTTTAACAGACATCTAATGAATGCCTGCTGGGTGCCAGCTGATATGCCAAGTTTGGGGACTATTGTGGCATAGAACTGACCTCGTAACCATGCAAAGAAATCACTCAGAGGCAGATGTAAGAACTTTTCAAGCAAAAATCTTACTATTCAGTTGAATGTGTGAGTGAAGGAAAGGGAAGTTCCTAGAAATCCCAAGAGGAGTTAATGGTGGCCCCTTAACAATACTATATGGTCCAATTCAAACAGTCAGATCAAGATAGAAGCATATTCTTCTACAAGTAAGCAAAAAATAAAATTGAAAACATTCACATCCAAAAGAGGCCTTCAAAAGCATTAGTTTTAGTTATGCCATATTTATGTAGAGCTACATTTATCTATTTTCCTCAATTTTCAAAGATGACCCATGAATAGAAGTGTCTGTATCTGTGATAGTAGGACTGGCAGATTCATTCTACTGCTATTCTTCTTGCCCATTCTTGACAAAGGCAGCCATAACTTCCCATGTGTGGTTTAGGTGAACCTGATCCCAATATTTGGTGATTCTCATTCCCTGAGGCTTGGTGATTGGGTCCCATGTGTGATACGGGTGGGTTGTACTGGGCATCCCACAGAGAGTGCTTGTTTGGATGGATTAAATTACAACTTCCGAATAGCTCCCCCACTCCTGATTTGATCGTGCCCATAAAGATATATTTTCAGTTGAATTTCTTCATACAAAGCCAACCATAGGAGAGCAATCAATAATAATAGCTCTTTCACTCTCTGTTTACATGCTCCTACTCAGCTAAACACTATTATACCCTGACTAGGATCCATGATTACATTTTGGGTATCTAGTTCATCTATTTTTAGCATAAATATCTAATTCCTGGCACAGTGATAAACCTATTACATATGACTGATACTCAGTGTTTGACATTAATCTTGCTCCTAGCTTTTCATTAGGTCAATCAGAAAACCTTTATAGAGTTCGTGGCTGTAGCCAGCACAATATGACTTGGGGAAACTGCTTTGAGGAGGATGAAAAATCATCTCTTACTATAAGAGATGTGCTAAGTTATAATACAAATATACAACTAATAATAATGTACAAACATAACAATCTCACTTGCTGCTTCCTCTCTTTCCTTTAATACCTCCTGCATAATCTTTACAGCCAAACTCCTTAAAAATACAACTGACATTGTCAAGGTATTTACCTTATCTTTGCATTTCAGCCACACTAGTGTCCAGATGTTTAAAGTTCTCAACACAGAGATATACACAAAAGTGTTGCCCTTGGGCCAATATAAAAAGTAATATTTCTTAAACAAAAATGAAAAGTAGACTGGAGAACACTTTCTTAGCTTGTGCAAGGCCCCAGATTCAATTCCCAGGACCCCTCCCCCCAAAAAGTGATCTCTTAGTTTATCACTTAAATGTACTCTTTTTAGTTTTTATTTCATGTAGCAGTAAGGAAGTAGTGTGGTGTGTTTGGAAGATGATGTGTTTCAGGATTGGACTCTTCTGAGTTTAAATCCTAGTACAGCTTACATTTTGGGCTGTGCCCATCTCTATGACTTGTCTCTGTGACCTGTAACAGTTACTTCAGCAACCTAGTCTTTAATTTATTCATAGGTAAAACAAGTTGATCATGCTTACCATTCGGGGATGTTGTAAGAATTAGAAATGTTTCATATGATAGAAAAATATCCTATACTCTTCAGACGATAAGTATACTAGTTATTTGTCACCATTATCATTATCACAATCTCTCTATACTGTATTTTGTAACGCTGATCATCTCTCTCCTTTTTTATTTCTTTCTCTGTCGGGTTTACCCAGGAGATTTCTTTCTGCACGTTTTTTTCTTTCTTTCTCTATTTATGCTAAATTGTTTTGTTCCCCAGTGTCCTATACTTTGTCTATTTCTATTCTTACCCTAAATATTTATCATAGTACATGTCTATGTTTCCTGTGACTTCTACTAATTCTTGTATATTTCCTAAAATTACATGAATACTAGTTTTTTTTTTTCCTCTGAGCCTAACAACTGTGTATCTGAATATCCACCAGATATCTATAGCACAATGTGCTATGGGGAACCCAAACTCAGTCCAAATTTGAATTAGAAATCATTGTTCTTCTTCCTCCTGTAAATTATTTGTCTCTTGTGTTTTTTATCACCCTAAAAGACCTCATCACCTACCCAGTTAGGGAGATCAGGAATTTGGGTACTCCTTATATACAAAATAAATCTTTTCTCTAACTTCCAATCTAATTGATAATCGAATACTATTGGTTATCCTTCCTAATATCTCTTGTCTTCTATTTCTGTTTTAGCTTTGCCCTGGCTTAGCTCTACACTGTCATTCCCTCTTCTTCACCTTTGAATGGGATTTTCTGATTCCAGGGAAAAAAACTCCTGTATTTCATGCTATTCACAAATATTAGAATAACCTTTCTAAAATGTCCATGGTGTACATAATTTTTTTAGATATATAAAACTCTACAACAAAGTGAAGAATGCATAAAAGTGAAACAAAAACATGAAAAATAATTCACATAAATTCAAACAGAATTAACCAATATAATGACTACCTGCAGTAAGCCCCCAATATTCAAAATTTCCTCCCCCCCTCCTAATTCTACTGTATTCATGATCATTATAATCCCTGAAACTGTGAATGTCATGGACTTTATTCTTACAAGTTATGGTGTATGACACAGTGGACTTTAGGAAAGAAAAGAATGCAGGTGCACCTCACCTCCTCACAGGACTCCTTAAAGTGAAGGTGGTTTTCTCTGTCTGCTTGCATGAGAGGAAGTCTGGGATTCTATGTGTCCTTGCTGGCTTTGAGATGAAAAAGCCACTGCAAGAGATAGATGCAGTTTCTAGAAACTAAGAGCAGCTCCAAACTGACATCCATACTTTGACCTCAGTCCTGCAACTGTTAGAAACTGAATTCTATTGACAACATGAATGAGCTTGGAAGCAGATTTTCCCCAGAGTTCCCAGAAAGTGATACAGCACTGCTAACAGCTTGATTTCGATCCTGTAAGCCTGAGCAGGGAATCTATTCAGGCCATGCCACATTTCTGACCTACAAAAATGTGAGACAAAAATGGATGCTTAAGCTCATAAATTTGTGGCAATTTGTTATGAAAAAAAAACTAGCATGTCATAGTGGCGAAGTGTCGATTGGATTGTCTTTGGAACTGTCAAGGAGATTGGTGAAGCACAGTTCTGGGTGTGTCTGGGTGGGTCATGGAGGTGGCCTTGGGATCTATGTCTTGTCCTTACCCACTCATTCTCTGACACTGTTCTCTGTTGCTTCAGCTGCAAGGAAATAAGCAGTTTTGTTCCCCATGCTCTTCCACCATATTGTTTCTGTCTTGAAGCCAACTGATCATGGACTGAATCCCCCTAGAGTGTGAGCCAAATTGAGCCTTTCCTCCTTTTAACTTGTGGATGTCAGGTATTGTGTCTCAGTGCCAAGAATGCTCATGTACGTATGAATTCATAGTGGATAGTAATCAATGTCAGTCAATTGACAATGAGCAATTGAAAGAACAGAGGCGAGGACGGGGGATGGATAAAGGTGGGTGTATATGTGAATGAATGAATGTTTCATCAGGCTCATATTCTGAGACCCTCACACAGTGCAGTGCTGGACACACAGCTGGTACTTGATACATATTGGTTGACTTCCTGGTGAAGTATGGCAGTAAAAAGTAGATAGAAATAAAAAAGAACACAATGTTCTGTGTCTTGAGTATTAACAAATGCTCACCTCCATCAAGTCAGTCAAGATGTGGGGTAATTTTGAGAAACGGGTGCTGAGAGGAGATAGTTGGGAATAGGCAGGTGCCCAAACACCAAGATCTTTCACTTGATCCTACAGAATATTTCTGAACTTACTTATAAAAATACAAGAATTCTTTAACTTCTAATTTTTAATTTAAATATTTCACTCCAATGTTTTATTTCTTGTCTTTATTGTTGTTAACTTTTGTTTTAACCTAGTAAGGTTTTTTTTGTTATTATATATTAGATTCTCTTACTGGCTTTTATGATTTAACATTTTTCTGTCCACTACCAATCAACAGACCTGACAGTTACCTCTGGTTTTCTATAGTTTTGTGGCATAGAGCAGTATTTTATCTTGACAAAATTTGACTAGTGGTTGGTTTATTAATTTTAAAAGTCAGTTAAAGCAGAAACCCCATAAAATGATGCAGAAAGTATTGCCTGTTCTTTATGGGTGTAGTACCAATTTCTGTCTTTGAGGGTGGATTTGTTATGAGTGCATCTCCGCTGCTTGCTTAAACCACATCCAAGAACCCCGTTAGAGTAATTTAAGTGGTTAGGCATTTCAAAGGCCACCTGAGTATAGACTCTTTCTAGAGTTTAAGTACATTTTACTCAGTCTTTACATATTTTCCTGCCTATAATCCAAATGCTTGTTGAAAAAATTCAAATTTTTCATGGGAACAATTTTCAGCCTTTTTTCAGGTACACTGTATTGATTTATATGGTTATATGGTACTTAAATGGCAGTTGATTAATGTGCCAGCACTGACAAGTACAGCCCAGACAGATTTGGGAACAATCATCTGACCCCTCAAAAGCTTGAAATATGACACATTGGTACAGCAGGGCACGAGTCAAGAGAGAAGAGTTTGCCAGGGCAAGCGCTCAGCAGGCTACGGGCCTCAGCCAGGGTGCTCGGAAGGGGGAAGGGAGGGCAGAGTAACGCACACATATGTCCAAATAAAGTTCAGTAAAGAGGCTTCTGCGTTACAACTTTCGTGACTTTGGTCGGGTCATTTAACTCTCGTACCTCAGTTTACTCATATGTAAAACAGAAATGAAATTAGTCCCGACTTTAATGGGTTTTTGTGATAATTAAATTAGCAACTCAGGGGAAAGTACATTCAGCACATAATAAGCATTTAAAAATTCAAACAGAGACAAAGACGAAAAACAAAATGATATTAAAATAGGTGTTATGCATAAAAATTTTAAATTATGTCACAGCGTAGTATTAATATTATTGTTATCACTGCTGTCAGTATCATGTGAATATGGCCAACATTGGTCGGATACTTACTACTGGCTGACCATGATGAGAAGTATTTTATGTGTGTTATTCCCTTTAGTAACTTGTTTAAGGTTGCTAGCTATTAAGTGGTAGAACCAAGACAGAAATTCAATTATTTTGATTCCAGAATTTCTACTACTTAGTATTTGTTTATACTATTCCTTTTCTGAAAATAATTTTATTATTTATTAATTGGTACATGTTTGTAGTACATAATGATTACATTTATCATGGGGAGGTGGTACATATCTTAAGTCTTTTTTTATCCCTTTCCCTGAGAAGAATTTTAAATTTGACTCAAGAATACAATGAATACTGTAAAATAAAATAAATTAGAAACAATGTTAAACTACCAGTGAAGACTGAATTCTTAATACCTCCATATATACATATGTATATAGTTTCCTGATTAATAGCAATTGCCAAATCTAGTCATCACTAACATTTTTGTTATACTTAAAAGTCATAGTATGTTGTATTATACAAAAATGTTTGAAACCCATACATGCCACATTTTTTATTAAGAGGCTAAATTTACTACTCTATCTCATATACCATCAACTGTAATAAAAAATTAAATAATTCAAGCACCTGTAGGAATGAAGGAAAAGCCAAAATTAAAAATCTCTTTTGTCAATACTATGCTTATTTTTATTTCATGGAGAATAATCAGGGAATATTCTTAAGCTATGACTCTTGTCTTATCCATCTGACCCTTTATTCAGTGATGACTTTATATTTTATGGCTTTTAGTAGATACTACCAGCCTGGGCACTAAATCAATATGGAAATTAAACTGGCAATCCAGAACACATTGATTTATGAGGTTGCATTTCTCTTTAATTTCATAATATTTTGAGCATTCATAAATTAAACATACAATCGATTTAAATTAAAAGTTAAGGGGCAGTAGCCCTCAGGTAGATGTTTAATGGTTTATTTAGTTTTATGAAATAAAAAAGATATACTAAAATTTATACTGATGTTATTATTATTTAATTTTTCCTATATACTAACAAGGTACCCTTAATTTATGTTTACTCAAGACCCAATTATCCAGTTTTTGAATTATATATTCTGACAAAGTCCACAACTAGGGCCGGGGATTTAGCTCAGTGGTTAGAGTGCTTGCCTTGCAAACATGAGGCCCTGAGTTCGATTCCCGGTACCAGAAAATAAAAAGTCCACAACTAACCTTTGCCTATTTACTTCGTTTTAAATGTTGGCTCTTCAAGGGAAAAGAATGTGAGAAGAAAAATCACATTGTAGACTTTTGAAGTTCTATTAAAACTTAGGAGCAACTCACTGGGAAATTTATCCCTTGGTATTTATTAAGGCTTTAAAACCTATGCATTTGGAGACCCTTTAATTATGAGAGATATTTATTTATTTATTTATTTATTTATTTATTTTTATGTTTTTGAGCCGGGGATTGAACTCAGGGCCTTGTACTTGCTAGACAAGCACTCTAACCACTGAGCTAAATCCCTAGCCCCTTATGAGAGATATATAATTTTTTTAACCAAGAACATGTATTGGTGCCTTGTACATATAATGATCACATTCATCATATTTGTTTTGTACCTGTACATGGTGCCTCTTGGTTCTCCCTCCTCATGACATATGGAAAACAGACTGAAAAAAACACTTGTAAAAGTTGATTAACTCTGAGTGGGGGGTATCACTAGATGATTCTAAGAATCTTTGAGCATAGCTGTGCTAGGTACCTTCTAGTTCCTTTCTTTCCGTCTTCCACTAATTCTCAGTTTTCATGGTATGGGAGTGATTCTCAGAACTGGTAGGTTGAAAATAATAATGAGTACTTAAGTGGTTTTTAAATATCCCATGATATTAATATAATATTGAAGTGAACTAAAGTCACAACCCCGTTTATTTCAGACATTAAAAAATTACAATAGTGACAATAATAGTTACTAAACATTTATTGTATTCCAAGCACTGTGCTAGATGTTTTACAAGTATTAACTCATTAACTTCTCAGAATTCATTGAGGCAAACGTAATTATCCCTATTTTGCCAGGAGGAAAGCATATCTTGCAGATACTAGGCATATTTTCCCTACTCATATGTCCACGTCGCTCTATAGGCTCTAAAATCCAAGAAAGGAATGCAGAATTCAAGGTCCAGAGGCGAAGTCCTACTCTCCACCAGGGAGACTTCCAAGGAGTCTCAATGTTCTCAAATACAGAAGGATACACAGTATTACAACATGTCAAATACTTAATGTCTTAATTATGAAATCTAGCATTATCCAAGGATAGCTAGGTCTCTATAACAGGTTCCAAACATTTCACCAACTGAAATCAAAGAATGAAAAAGCAATATATATATTTAATTGTAGGGATGGCTGGAATAATTTCACTAGAAACAGAATACAACCATACAATAATAATAACTTTATTGCCCGTCCTTCCATTCTACAGTTCATTCATAGTAATTAAATGTCAAAGAACTAAGACTCATTTCAGGTGGAATAGGTTGGAACAGAGGAAAATTGGGCTGATTATAAAAAGAGTGTTTACCTAAATATACATAATCTTAAACACTCAGAGATTAGAGTTAAGAGGATCAAATGCTCACCTGGGTTTCTGGTATTTTTAGAGTCCAATATATGTGATCAGTAATACTGGCCAGTAACTAGAAGTTTTATCATATAAGTAGCCCACTTTAAATATATTTTCATTGTAGTTTATTACAAAATCATCTTTGTTAAAGTGATTTTATTCATCATTTTAGCTA
Organism: Hystrix cristata; assembly: GCA_004026905.1. NCBI lineage: Eukaryota > Metazoa > Chordata > Mammalia > Rodentia > Hystricidae > Hystrix > Hystrix cristata. The sequence goes on along the minus strand of PVJO010008471.1, from coordinate 52,051 downwards.
GAAAAAAAAATTTATATTCCCATAATGAAGAAAGAATATACAAGGTGTGATCAAAAAATACAGTGAATGACTACATTTAAATGTTTGTACAGTAAAAGAGACAGTGCCAGTAATCAACCTCAAAATAATCCCTCTTGCTTTTAACACATTTATCCCATTGTTCTTGCCACTTTTTGAGGTAGTCCTGGAAATCCTCTTTCATGAGTATCTTTAGTTGTGTTATGGCCACTTCTATGTTCTCCTGAATTGCTTCAAAACATTTACCTTTCATGGTCATTTTGTCTTTGGGGAAGACTCAGAAGTCGCATGGTGCTGGATCCCATGTGTGAGGTGAGTGAGGACAAACCATAATGCTTTTAGGAGGCTGCTTTTCTGTTGGATGGCACTCAGCAGCAGTATTCACTGTGTTTAGACATGAAGGAACAGGCCTTTGAGAACTGGCTCAGAAAGGGGCAAGAATGAGAGAATAAGTGTGTTCAAAGTGAGGGGAATATTCTGAGGGGGATAAATGGTGATGTGTTTCTTATTGTACTATGGTAAACGATCACACCCCATATTTTCTTACCTCCTGTTTCTGTATACCTAAAATGTAACTTATGTTTTGAGACTAGGATGATAAAGCTGCAGTGCCCACTTCATATATTAACATAGTTATTTGATGGAATTCATCACCAAGCAAAGAACCGCTGAACTTTTTAGTACTTCCATTTTTTTTCTTGACTAGCCCACAGGCTAGGAAGAAGTATAGGAATTAATGCTTTCTTCTTTGTTTTTGCTTTATAAAATCAGAAACCTGGAATCACCTGAACTGGTAATTAAGTTCCCACGCCTCTTCTTCAATGTGGAAAAATTGTTTGCAACGCAGAGGCAAAGAATGTGCCTGGAATTTAATTTTAAAAAGCAAATGAATTCACATGATTGCTACATTACAAGGTGGATTGCGTGGTAGTTGAAGTCAGACTTGTTCGTTACAAAATCAGATGAGCTATAATGTGATTGCTTTTATTAAGCATTGAGTTATAATGTGAATGTGTTTATTAAGCAACTTATCAACAGCATTTTTGAACAAATGAATTGTCTGGAAATTTAAGAAATTTTGAAACGTATCAGAAAACTCTAGATAAAAGAACTTCATCTAAAATCCAGTGGCCTTGCTGTATTAGAACTCCACGCTACTGAATAAAATGAAAAATAAAATGCTCAAACATTCCAGCCCCCTCAGATCTGGTGGTGCTGGCTGGAAATCAGAGGAAGTATTTGGTAACCAGAATATGAATTCAGGTCATAATTTTCTAAGAGCATTACCATCCTACCAAGACTTAGGTAACATTTTCATCATATGAAAAATTTCTTATGGTGTAAAAATATTTTGAAGAAAAATAAAGTAACAATTTTCAAATTCAAATTAAATCTAATGTTGGTACCTGTTCATCCAGTTAGAAAATCTCTCACCTTCTCTTCTTCTTACAACCAAATTAGAAATTACTTGTTCAAAGGAGAGAAAACTTACCAAGTACTTATATCTTCCTTGGTGTAGATGAGGTCTGCAGTCATGTATATGTTGATTTCTGTTACTATATTAGTACATATTTCCATACAGTAGACAGTGTGAAAAAGCATGTAATTTCTACCAAACACACTCTGACCATTGTGACTTTGCTAATGAGGAAAATAGTAGCTTATTTTTCCCGTGGTGTGCCATCTCTATTAGACTCTATTGGAAACTGCAGCAGCCATTACTAATAAGCATATGTTAATTGTTGCCGAGATCATAAGCAGGTCAATTAGGAGGCAAAAACAGGAACTGAAGGCAACATTCAGCTGGAGGGAGAATTCAGGGCAGGTGTCGGCCAGCATGGTCTGCCCTGGCGGGAGCTCCACACATCTAGAGTGGAAGCTCATTTAATGTTTTGATTTGCTGAATTTGCATTTCAAATTTTCATTCCTAATAGACAATATAGTCAGTCTTTGTTAATGAGGACTCTGATTACATGTGCCATTATAATTGGGAATTAGCAGACCAGCCTTGTTTTGGAGATTAAACCCAAAGCAAATTGGATTAAATACGGTGTGGCTGAAACCTCCTTTCTCTTTTTTCGCTTTTTTTAATCTTGAGTCAAGGGTGAAAAAATCCATTGATTCTAGGCATATGGCTCATAACTTTATTACCATTTTTAGACCTTTGAGTATACTTTAAAAGATAGTCTTCTTTGGCGTTGTTCTTCTGTAGTTCTAAGAATGTGTTTATTAATTTTCCCTCCATAAACTGAGTAGATTTGAGAACAGATCTATAATTCAGTATTCATTACAGAACACATACACAGAGTGGTGAATTTTAAAAATATTTTTATGAACTATGTCATATCTAAAAGTGCTACGAGGAAGTAACACTTCAAAATGAACATTAAGAATAATTGTACAGCCATCTTCACAACACTATTATTTTCAATTAGTGCCCTGTAGGCTAACGAGTCTGTTATATTTTGGCATTATCTTAATGCAAAGATGAGATATAAAATCTTACATTAATTGTATCAGTTAACAAGAACTCATTTTATAATGATAGCTACAATATAATTTTCATATTTTAGAGTATAGGAATCATAATGCTTAAGTGATGTATGGCTTAGGGTTATGTGGTCTGTCTTTATTCTCTGGAGTCATTTAATATTGTAATCCAGTTACACTCCAAAATTTTCATTATTAAGCTTAAGACCAATTCTTCAAAAACTACCACTAATCCCACGTATTAGAAAATCATGCTTATTAATTCCCATGAGATTCAGTTAGCTATTTGTTTGGCTGTAGGTCACCTTAATCACACAACAAAAGGAAAGCTCCACAAGATGAAGAGAAATTCAAATATTTTCTGGGTGAATATTGGTGTAACCAGACAAACGAGGTTAGATCTAGATACTAACTGTCCTGTATACTTTTTCAACCACAAAATGTTAACACGTGGAGAAATGAAGAAAGGGGAAGCTTCTGCACAGTGATACAGTTTTTATTCAACTGCACTGTATTTGCAGAGGAAAATAATCATGGTGGCAAGTTGTTGTGCAAATAAAGGTTGAGGTATGCTTGGAATGTCCCTACTCAGAGTCCTGTTACAGTGGGAACAAGAGAATGTGCTGTTTTCTAGGAACATGACTTCAACTATGGGAGGACTGGGCATCATTTCTTCAGGAAGGATTGTTAATTCTTTAATCACTCAATTTCATGGCGTCACCTAGGCCCGTGTCTGACTGGATGAGATGAGGAAAATACTGGCAGCTGCTGAGCTGTGAGTTTGCCTTCAGAATGGAGGGCCCCATTCCTAAAACTCTGCTATGATGGACAAAGGACTTGTCTCAATTTTAACCTTGAGTGTCAATTTTTTACAAAGACAGAATGCAACACACTGAACTTGAAATTTTTCCCAAACATATAATATAATTAATTTGAAATTTTATTCTTTGAGTTCCCTAAGAGTGGTTGCCTTCTTTAACAACCGTGCCTGACATATGTTCAGGATCTTACAGCATTTTGGAATTATGAAATGGTTATAAATTGTTACTGTCAAAGTTTGTTATTGACCAATAATATTAACCAATAGTAAGATCCATTTGTCAGACAACAAAGAGAGAAAGTATTTCAGTTACATATTTTTACTAGTGTTATGCATTTGCTTAATCATTACCCAAATGATTTTATTTATGTTTTAATTATAGGCAACACTACAGTAACAATAACAACATATTAGCATCTAACAGAGTAGACTGAAAATCATTGGGATGGTTTTTACAAGGGATAATTTGCTTCTCATTTATTCTCAGTAAATTCTCAGAGTTAATTTGGAGAGTTATGTGGAAAACAAGACTGATTTTCAACCTGATAATCCAGTAGTATAGGCTTGACATGCATGAGAATGATTAGTTATGTTTTATCTTTGATTCTTTGAGAAATTGTATTCTTCAAAATTTTTATTTTGTAAATAAGAGAAATGCTCATGCTAAAAAACTAAGCTTAACAAACAGAAGTTCAGTAAAGACTATAATGTTCAAAATTATACTTCCTTTAATCGCTTAACTAAAGGTTACTTTGATAGTATCAATTACATTTTCATAAACGACTTTCTTGGCTTTTCTGAGAGAGAGAGAGAGAGAGATCTGTCCAATATTTTATAAAGAATATAGAACAGAATGCAGTGAGTCGGGATATAATGGGAAATATCTGAGTGTATCACATGTGATAAAGCTGAGAATTTGTCATGAAGTTTGCTTTAATTTTACGTGTTTTAATTTGCAAGCACATGCTATGTCACAATGTAAATAATGTTTTACAGATGCTATGGATTGCAGTAGAATTTAGGTCAGAGGGCTCATCCAAACAGGATGTTGGGCCAGGGAACCTTCATAGCCCACAATGATGACACGATTTCTACAGAGGCCTCCACCCTCTTGTTTATTCTTCTCTCCCCTCTGTGTGCATTGGTCCCTCCGGTGTCTGCCGTAACATAATTTTTGTTGATAAGCTATGTTACTGGTGGCATATTTTTCAGACCAAAAAAGAAATACAGACTGCAGCAGAAGGTTAACTCAGCAGACTTAGAGGCTGCTCACTTTAAAGCTCTTCAGTACTGTGTCCTGGCATATGCTCCCTAAGCCCTAGGAATTTTCCGGCTGATAAGAGTACTTTTGCATACTTGAGTTGTGGGTCCGCAGCAGATATTTCATGCTACTAATGTGATTTTTTTATGGCACAGACTCGCTTTTGTGTGCCTGAGTCTTTAGACCGTGCTGTATCTGTAACTGCTGCATCTGGAGACAGCAGTTAAGCTTCGTCGTGTAGGTGCTTCATGTCAATGTGACTGACCACCCATGAAAACCTCGGTAGTAAGGCTCTGCTGAGCTTCCCTGGTGGGCACATGTATTGTCACATGTATTGTCGTATATCCCACATATGCTGGGAGAATTAAGCGCTGCCCACGTGGCATCATGGGGAGACGACAACTAGAAACTTGCTCCTAATTCCTCCCGAATTCTGCTGTATGTACCTTTGTCCTTCGTGAATTTTAATCTATATTCCTCTGTGTAATGAACTATCAGTAGGACAGCTTCCCTGAATCCTTAGAGTGAGTTATTGAACCTAAGGACACTCATCGAGACTCCAATATAACAAGAGTGCTCAGCCTCACCACATGGGTGGCCACGAGGTATGCCCTTGCATGGCCATACTATAATTTCCGAACCCATTACTATGCAACTTTTTCAACTTATTTAGGTTATTGTTCTCACTCTATCTTTGCAAATGTAAAAGATATTTTGATTTGCATTTCTCGTGTTTCATTTTTACTAGCAATGGACCAGTGTTAGGACTGAATGAACTAGTAATGGGACTGAATCTCCAGGCATGTTTAAGGGCCTTCGTATTTCTTATTTGATACTTATTTTTCTATTAGAATATACAATTTTTGTATTGATTTGTATTTTGTTTTAATAACTTGAGCAGACTGGTGAATATACTCGAGTTATAAAATATTTTATTACTTAACAAAGCATGGCCTAAATACTACAAAGGGTTGCAAATAAGACTCTTTCCAAAAGCAGATAGAAGATTCATAGACTCGTATATATCTGTTGCTTCAGGGGGGTTGCTTCAGAAGTGGCTAAAACTATGCCTAGTTCTTTTGTTTACTTACTTGGTTCTAAGGTATTGGCAAATAAATTTCAGCCCAAGTTTTGTCCCAGAAACTTTCAGGATAGTGGTGTTTATCAATAAAATGGCAAAGAAGACTATACAAATATTGTATACAATTTTTTTTAAATGAAGATTGTATGTATCAATGCCTTACATTTAACAATCGTCAGTTGTTCTTTATCCCAAATTAAAAAGCAGTCTCATAAATTCCAAGGTGTTACTATCAAGTTCACTGGAAGGAACTTATTTAATGTTAGGCACACTTACCATGTGATTTAACTTTATATATATATTCATGGCAATTCGTTAGTCTTCAGAAATAAGAACTAGAGAGAGAAAAAGGGAGCAAGAGGCCTGCTAATAGTGAGCTGGATTCTAGGGGAGTTACAGATATCTTTAAAACTCTAAGTCATCAAATTAATACTAGAGAAACAGAGTGACAAATGGTCTTTCAGTATTTTTGTGACTTTTTTCTTCTATAAATAAATGGTATATACTTTCTAGAACTCAACTGTACCTCATACTACTTCTGAAACTGGGACCTTTTTTTGCAGGGTAGAACACACCACTGCTAATTTTAAGTATCACTATTATTATTATTATGAATGTTATACTATGAATATTATTATTAATAATGTATCTTTTGCTTTTAAAGTATTTTCACACATATTTTCTTGCTGTCGATGGGCAGTGATCAAGCTCTTTTGTCCCTTTTAGGATAATGTGGAGAAACTTGGGAGAGGAACTTAGTCAGTAAATGCATTGGGATGTTTTTGTAGCAATTCAGAGTTTAAAAAGAGCCTTTACCAGCAAAATTGTTTCTTTCATATGAGGCCTTTCCAGCAAAACCCAAAATTTTAGAAAGAAAAAATGGTGGCTTAGAGAGGTTACTTGTCCTGCCCAGACTCACAATTGATACAGTAAGTGGTAGATTTGTTGTTCTTCATTTATTCATTCTCTTACTCGTTTAGGACTCTTTTGAGGGCCTATGATGTATCAACCATTCATAAATGGTGAGGACTGTATTTTTTTATATGTGGCCTGTTGTCTTTAAGGAACACATATTTTAGTAGGGACACTCAACATGAAATTACACAGCTAAAATATGATATCTTTCTTGATAACAGAGTGATGAAAATGTCTCAGTATCTTAGAGGAAGGAAGGATACATAGCTGAGGTGTGATGAAAGTGACGAGTCCTGTCAAGCAGGACAGCGATGCTCAGAGTGCCCCTGTTGTCCTACGAAGGGACCACAGCATACCTCAGAACAAGTCCAGGAAAAAAGTCTAAAACCTGTTAATAACTTTCTGTGTCTGTCACCATGTCATAATATTTGGAAAAAGGATATTACCACTTGGACAAGAACTCATTGCCCTTTGAACCTAAGGTATATTCTTACACTGTGTGGGATACACGCATTTTAATTTTTACGATTATTATTACTATCAGTTGTCTGATCACATGACAACTAACACATTGAACAAAGTTTAGAATTTATAGGAAAAATTCAAAGGAAATTTAAAAGCACAAAATTCTGCCATTGATATATGTGTGCTTTCTTCTTATGTGGACTATTTTCTAAATAAGACTTCTTTATATGTAACTGCTACCTTGCTTTTTGATCGTTAATGAGAGGCTTTTGTACAATATTTTATGTAATTTGACATAATTTAACTATTGCCACATCATTGAATGCTTATCTCGTTTATAGGTTTTCCTGGTTATAAATGGTACTGGTTCTAAGGTGTTTTGTTGTGGTTGTCGTTGTTGTTGTTGTTGCAGTTCTGGGCAGTTTAACCCAGGGTAGGGTCTTCACACTGAGTTACAACTCCAATCCCTTTTTATTTGCTTTGTTTTGAGATAAGATCTCACTAAATTACTAAATTTCCCAGACTGAGCTCAAAATTGTGATCCTCCTGACTCAGCCTTCCAGAGTGGTGTGATTAAAGGTATGTACCATCACACCTAGCTCTAAGATTTGGGTGGGGGGGTATTTTTTCTCATTACTTTGCTGTATTTACATAGAATATTATTTTCCTAAAACAGATTATCAGAAACAGAATCTGTGGGTTAAAAGAGTACCTTTTTTTAAACATTTGATACATGTTATCAAATGTGTTCTTCAGAAAGCTCACATTGGTTCATATTACCACCAGCACTGACTTTCTGGAACTTTAGCCTTATTTAATCAACTTGTATATTATTATATATTAGCAATAGGAAATTTGCACATTATCTGCTATTAAGGTTTTCCTCCATTTATTTTGAGAATAGTATGTAACATTTTTAAAGTAAAGACTTTTAATACAGTCAAATCTTTATCATCTTTTTTCATTGTGTTTACATCTTGCAATAGATTTTGTTTTTTTTTAAATTTAAACTTGACCATCATGACAGATTTTTTTTTAATTTTTTTATTATTTTTACCAAGAACATGTATTGGTACATTGTATACATAATGATCATAATCAACATGGTTATTTTGTACTTGTACATGATACATCTTGGTTTTCCCCCCTCTTCCCCCCCTTCCCCTCCCCTCCCTTCCATTCACCCACCCCTCCCTATTTGCAACAAGTGTAGCTACACTTTACCATTTTTTCGCCTTTCATCTTACTTTTCTTTTAACCTTCTTCTTTATCTTCCCTTTCCCTATCTAGTTCTCTCTTTTGAATACTCTCTCTCTTTTTCCTTTTTTAAACAAAATATCTATTCTACCCCTTTGTCCTTATTTACACTTATGGTTTCTCATATCAGAGAAACAATTCAATGTGTACTAATAAGTGTCTGATTTATTTCACTTAATAGTATGTTCTCCAGGAACATCAGACTTACATAGCTCTTAAAACACCCAGTATCAGTAACACAGGCTACCATGGGGGCTCCTGCAGCAATATATTGTTTCTATAAATGAGAAAACACTGATAGGAGGTTAACATTGCATCCTGTGGATTGGAGCACATATTCCTTTGAGGAAGACAGATATTTAACGTAACTTTAAAGATTATCATACCAGAATTTCTCTTTATTTTTCTAATACAGGGAATATTCTGAAGTTTTTTAAGCACCCTCCGCTAATTAGGGGAAATCTTCCTAAACTGCTTGCAATAGATACTACTCTTACATTGCCTAGAATTATCTATGATTCTAATTAGAATCATTGATAAGCATGTACAAAGGTGGATTTGACACTCTCCTCTTCTCTGTGGACTAACAGTGCAGAATTCATTCACTTAAACCCAACTTAATAAAGCCTATCTTTCCTGCCCAGGAACAACATGACTTTTGCCTCTATAAAAATTAACCACTCATTTCATCTCACCACTTTTGTTTGTGGACAGAAGTTATGACAGGAAGTACCTTGTTGGCTTGTCAGTGTCCCTGCTCGCTCTGGATGACATAGCAATTTTTCAGTGATCAGTGCTAAGCCAGCCACAGTAGAAACACATGAAGACTTCAATTGACCTCTATAATCCCAGGTACCCTGAGAGACCCTTTCTCAGCCAGACAACAAACGTAGGACACTAATTCACAGGGCTGTGTTAAGAAGGCTCTAAACTTCAAAACCGTTTTGACGATTTGCCTCTTGTATCTGGTGAACAAAGCAGGGCCACCCGACTGAACTGTGGACAGTGTGTATAAGTTGGGTGATCAGTATGATGAAAAAGTATTCTGTTTAATAATTTATACTAAACCAGAAGGAGCTCAATTTTGTTCAACATTTTTATCTGTGACTCAGATAAAAATTTAGAAGTCTGACTCAACAATTTTATAGATGGCACAATGGCTCATGCATTGGTGGGAGCTTCCGAATTTTAAAAGATGTCAAAGATTTAGACAGATCTTTACACCAAACAGTGGTGGAAAATCTGTTAAATAAAATGTAATGATCCCACTATAAGATTCTATCCATGATCCATAACACCTCAACTATAGATGCAGAGTATGGGGAACAGTGTGGCAGCTAACAATACAACAGTGTCTTGCCAGTCACCTCTGCAGCCTATTTAAGTACAACTTGTCCATATGCAACAACGACGCACCCTAGGAATTTTATGAAATTTGGTCTCACTAATAGGAGTCAAATATCAGAAGCAAAAGAGAAGACAACCTCACTTGGGACTTTTAAGATAACAGTTATGTTAAGGCTTACCACCACAGAGGCCTCTCTGAAGAGAAGTTTGATACACTGTAGCTCACTGGGAAAAGAGTAAATAGGAAGGAAGTGAATGGTCTTCAAGCCATTAATAAATGGCTAAAGATGTTCATACTTTGCTTTATACAACCTGGGGCAGTTATGTAAATCTTCATTTTTTAAGACCTTAAAACTTTTGAAGAAGGCTGACCAGATATTTTGTTTAATGGTCCTCAAGCTAGCCTTGTTTGAAGTTTCCTTGTGATAAAATATAGGTTTGTACATTTTTAGTGTGAATTCTCTAGCTCACATAGTGTCCACAGTGTGTCTTATTTGGAGGTCAAGATATCAATGCTTTAATACAGTACAAATAGTAATCAAAATACAGTGGTACCCCAGTTCACAAACACTTATGTTTGCAAACAATTTGGTTCACAAACAAAAGCATTTGGCAAAATCTTGTTTTTCTTTGCAAACTCTGCATCAGGTGACAAAGACAACCACGGCCATCTTTCCTACACAAACACAAATGTGACCATCTTTTTCAAAATCTCAGAAGAAATTAAGTTCATGAATCGAGGTACCACTATAGTAATATTTATTTTATTATATGAATAAAAATCCATTTTCTTTGGGTTTAACTGTGGGAATTAGGGTTAGAACTATTCCAGTTCTTTCTGTGGGAAAACTCCTGATGACTCAGGGACACCTCACAAGATCCCACTTCTAAAGGTCCCACTTCTTTTAACCTCACCACACCAGGAACCAGTCTCTCAGTACATGAACCCTTGGGGTAGAAGCTACATCAAAACCACAGTTGTTAGCACTGCTCTAAAACTCAGAATTACACCGAAAGCTTTATAACTAAGGGAAGTGTTATTTTCCTCTTATTCTTCTTTTTCCACTCTTATTCCTCCACTCTTTCCTCCTCCTTCTCATATCCCTTGTTGGTTACCACTATCTTGAGTTTCTACTTTACCCTTAATGTTTTTTGCACAAATAAACAGATGTGTGTATATTTTCTAGTTTTCCCTTTGTGTTTACAAAAAAAAAAAAGTAACCTACTATAGACACTTTTTCACACTTTTCATTTTTCACTAATCACTGTATTCTGGAAAGTATCACATGTCAGTTCGTGGAGTTCTTAATACTTGGCAACAGCCGCTTACTATTCAATAGTGCAAAAGTATCATAATTCATTCAACTATGAGTATTTAGGTCGTTTCACATATTTTGTGATTACAAATACTGGTACCAGATTTTTGGTTCTCAGTCCTTCATTTTTAAAGAGTTGTTACTATATTACTATAGTAGAGTTTCTGCTATATATAGAGTTACCATACCTTCATCATATATGTTGAAAATAATTTTCCAGTGTTTTAGTTGTCTTCTGACATTGAGGTGTTTTGAAGAGAGAGAAGAGAAGTTTACATAGTGAGCTAGATATCAGTTTTTTCCTTTTTTGTTTCTGAATTTTGAGTCATACTTCAAAAATATTTTTTTGTAAATAATTGAAAAAGAAATTCAACCATGAATGTATCTGATATTTGTGGCTTCATTTTTTCAAACTTGATTAGATTTGGAATTTATTCTTCTATACAATATGAAGTGTGGATCCAATTATATGTGTAAGTCTTTATTCAGCACCATTATTTACAAAGTTTATATTTGTTGAAGTGATTCCAGCTACTGTCTTTATAATATACTAAATTTCTTGTGTACTTAGCCCTATTTCTAGATTTCAGTTTCTGTTCCACTGGTCTGACTTTCTTCTCATGTGCCAGTACAATAATGTTTTAATTATAGAGTTTTGTAAAGCTCCTCCAAGAGTTTTAATTTAAATATAAAAGCTGTTGGGAGACAAAGTTCGGTTCAAACTTTCTAACAGTTAGCTCTGTTCCAAGACAGAATATTTTGCATTTCTATCCATAGAGATTTTCAAGCATTTCTAGACTGGACTACTGCTTTTCAGACTTTAATATACACATGGACCACCTAATTATCCTCTTTAGGCCAATTACCTGAGGATGTTTTTATTAATTTAGTAACTACAATAGAGATAGAGGAATTCACCAATCACTGGAAAACACAGGTACAGTCCATTCGAAGCCTCACAATTAATACAGGAAGAACAGGAAATATAACAAGAATCTTGACAAATAGAAACACACTTATTTTAGGCTTTCCACAATTGTTCTTTTCTACCTGGATAACAGTGTTCCATAAATATTCTTGTGAATAACCTATCCCCTTATTTGAAAACTATCAAACCCAAAGTCCCATGATGAAAACAAAGAACTGGAAGAACAAAGACCTGAAACTTGACAACAAAGAACATGAGCTTTGGAATCAGATGATAGATTTTAAATCCAGATTTTGCTGCTTTCTGAGCAACTTGGGGCAATTTTTTCAACCTACCCGAACTCTAATACTCTCCTTTATAAAATAAAGATAACCGTAGGACCTACCTTCAAAGCTATTGTGAAGCTTAAATGATAACATCTGTAAAGCACTTAGGAAAGTATCTCAGTAAGTGGTTGCTGTTACTATTGAAAGTTCTGCTTATTTGGGAATAGACCAATCACAGAGCCTTCCTCTTTGGGCTGCTCCTCTACCCATTTGTCAGGGTCCTGTTATATGAAGGACTGAGCTTTGTTGGCCTCTGAGGAGGTCTTGACTGACCTGCCGCATGCTCTGTCAGAATCCTAGATCTGCTTGTGATTTACACTAGAGATCCCCAGACACAGACAGCTGATGCAGCAGACCTTGGAAAGGCAAAAGCCTGTGTTTCATGCATTTAGATCTTTATCACTCTTAGTTTAACATATGGCATATGGAATATGTGGAATACATCATTTTTCTAGACTTTTATTAAGCAGAATAAGCAAGAAGAAAATCCTATCTTCAAAGAATGAGTTTTCAGCTACCACTTATGCCAAAATATCTACGAGTTAGTTAAGAACACCAATTAAAGAGTAATAGTCCTTACTCTTTAAAGAGTTTGCATATTATAGTTCTATAATACTCATTAAATTGTGCCATTTTCATTCTCCATTTTATGAAGTTTGATACATGGTACATATGAGCACAAAAGAAAGCATTCACAATGTACCTCCCCAACAAAATATCTAGTTTTTCATGGAAGACACACAGGAAGAACCAAGCAAGCAGACATATGCACATGTATGCATATGAACACACACACACACACATGCACGCATGCACACAAAGACAATTGAATCCTTCATGACATGATCATTTAAGTTTATATCTCCAGCAGCAACTAACAAGAATATAGTAAAGATTCAATGCATGCTTTTTAAAAGAATGAATAGAATAATTATTTAATTACGTGAATAGATAGATTAGTAAGAATATTATAAACTTGCATACCTGGTGAGTATACAGCCATATATTACATTTTCTAATAAACTTTTTTAATTATTAGAGCTAGATATTTTTATATTATTCAAATATATCAAAAAAGAGAGATAATATCCTCTTTTTGACACAAATATCGATGTCGTTTCAAGCAGATAGCTACACAGTGATTCTACCAGATATTTCTTCTTCCTACGGGGGTAGCAGATGCACTCAGGGAATCAGTTACTTAATTCCCCCAATCACCCATTTCTTTCCTCCCTCCTCATTCCGTGCTTGGAAACTTCAATGTTCCCCAGTGTCCTAATAGCTGACCCTGGAAACTGGCAGAAACCAAAACCTTCTCTTGAAAGCAGCAGGCTCCATATGGTTGCTTCAAGCATGGAGGGTGACCCTGCCAAGTCTCCTGCAAAGGGATTTTACAGAGCAGAGAGGCAAATGTGTCCCTTTAAATGTTAAATCATTGAGCCAGAAAGAAGAAATCGCCTTCCCGATGAAAGGCAGTTAAAGTACTTTTCAGCCTCTGATCTGCAACCTATAGGAAGTTTTGTACAATGGCGGCTCAATGCCAAGCATTAAAAATAAATGTAATCATCAGATGATTAGCTATAAAATCTTCCCTCGGAAAAATGATAGAACTGTCAGTTACAATCAAACATACATATGCATATTGGAGAGCAGGGAGACCAAGAATAACTTTGTGGGGATGGAATCAGCACTATAGGTGTGTGAGGGTAACAGAGGCTATGACATAGCATGTGAAGTCAGTGGTGGAGTTGTTATTATTTATACATGAGTAAAGATTACAAATGCAAGCCCCAGCTCAGATCTCTCACCCCCTGGATCTGTGAAACCTGTCACTCAATCTCCCGCGGTGTGTCTTCCTGTCTCCGAGCCATTGGACCACCTGCTGCCAAGACTCTCATCTACCGCATTGCCCGAAGGCCTCGATGATAACAGCATTGATTCCAATGTACATCTAATTACTTCTCATAATCTATTCATTTCACAATAGTGTAGTGAAACATCTGTCACATCATAAACTCTTTAGTAGCCTTATCAAACCACCAAAACACACTCTGCTGCCAGTTGGCAGCTTCCTCGGTTTCCCGTTTATTAATATGATGCAAACATTTCTAGTCCTTTTTGCAGCTTTAGATGAATTTCCCCAATGATCAGTGAAGGAGAACTGGGCAAACTGCAGTTTGAATGTCTGTCTGTTACCTATTGAGGGACAAATCTGGATGTCATACACAAATCAGTTAAAATGGCACCGTTTCCTTGAAGGAATTGTGTCTAAATGAAGTTCTTTCATTCTTCGTGGTGAAAGACCAGGCTCCTTCCTGGGCTTCAGTGTGTCTGATTAATTCCCTAAAATAAGCCTCTGGGTCATGATTGCCTTTGATAGGATATCGCATGGGAAAGTGTTCTACCTTCAGTGCTTAACTACCTTTGGGGGAATTATGTGCTTTCTTCTCTTCTTTTAATTTTTTCTCTTCACCATTTCTCTACTTCCCACTCCACTTTTCTCTCTGCCCTTTTGCAGAAAATCTAGTAAAGAGACCTAGCATGCTGTAGTTGATTAGAAAATACTGCTACTCGTTTGTAATAAAGTATGTATAATGCTCTAGGCACAATGCAGACATAGTTGTGTCTTTGACCAAAGAGATGTATCACCAGGTCCTGATCCTTGGTGGACTTTCCTCAGCTTCTCCTTCAGGATCAGGTTGGTTCTCCCTTTCTTAGAGCAACTGTCCAGGGGACAGCTACTCAACCTTTTCTTTATACACTCATGATAGTTTGGCATCTCTCTTCATTCCCTTAACAGGATACCTGAGAATCACTGTTGTACACGTCTTTTCCTAGATGATACACCCTTCAAGGATAAAGATTTTGCTTCTCCAGGTTTGTATCCCAGCAACTTACTGGGTGCCTGGCACCCTAGGCCATGTCAAATAGATACAGAAGATTTTCTAATTCACTTAAGAGAATTGAAAAACTTCGATGTTAGGAGCTGCTTCACATACACTGTGAAGTGTAACTCTCCATACTCTGCTCTAGAAATAACAACCAGTGTTGATATGTGTCAAACACTATCTTAACTCCTTCACATATATCGACTCATTTGTTCTTCACGAGAGCCCTATCCGAGAGTTACTATCGTAATCCACAGTTTAGAACTATGGGAGTGAGAGGCAGAGAGATGAAATGCCTTGCCTACCATTATGCAGCTGGCGAGTGATGGGCTCGGTAGCGGAGCTCAAGTCCCCCTCTTACCTCTTACACTTTATAGCACCTTCAGTGGGCAAATTATCCTACTATTGACTGCATATGGTTCCTTCATCATCCAACTAATTCCTAGCAATTCTAGAAGGTGTGTGAACTACGGGATCAATTTGGCAAGCTGTGCTCATGGGTTTATAGGGTGTATTTGTGGCCCTCTTCATTTACATGATGCTTTGCCAAGTAATTACAACACTGCTTTTTGATATCATCAGAGAGAACATTTCTCATGCCTATAGAATAAATTGAAGCTATTTCTTATTTGTAGTACAGACAGGAGGAAATTATTTCCAATATATGTATGAACTTTTTTTAAAAAAAAAATCCTTCTATGAAAATTATATAGATGTTAGAAGTTTCTGCAGCAATATTCCTGGAATTCACCAGAATGTAAATTTATTTCTTGTAAAGCATTAGATAGCCACAAAATAACTGCTTGAGACCATTATTACTCTGGTTTGAATTTAGTGCTACAACACGAGATAAAGAGTGCGTCATATTACACATGCCCTCAGACAGTAATTCCCCAAGTCCCAGGGGTCAAGGCTAAAGGGAAGGCAACTGTCTGTCTGTCTCCATTGTCTCTCCATATGTTTAGCCTGTAACTCCACGTATCAAAATAAACCATCATGCACCTGACAGGCTTGGTCTCCACTTCAGAACATCCCAACAGAGTGCATAGCTCTGTGAACCACACCCTGGCCTAGTCTAAAACGGCAAAGCCTGGAAGGACCAGGGTTTGTCATCATGATGTATAAGAGGAGTACACATCTATGGCAAAGGCCAATTATAGTACATGAAGGAGCTCAACTTAGTTTTGCAAGAATTAACTTGGTGATAAAGGAAAGGTTATAGGGATCCGTGACTAAGAGCTAGGATTTGGCCTCAGATTTGGGCCACTTCTTATTAACAAGTGGATAGGTGACTTTGCGCAAGTCACCTCCCCAAAATCCCAATTTCTTCATCTATCTAATGGGCATGATAAGAGTATTTGTCCCAAAAGCCTAATTGGGAAGAAAACAGACGAAAAATCACTTAGGCTAGTACTACCAGCAGGACACAAACATTAGCTAGTGCGTTTATAATCTCAGCAGGTCTAGCACCAAACTATTTCACTATTCATCCCCACTTCCAACACAAGGCAAATAAGGATCAAAGAGTTCAAAGTCAATACTGTGATTTATTGTACTTATTTACATATAAAATTGAGATTAAATCTTGAGATTCTTTGAATATTTTACTGAGATCTATAAAAGTATCTTTAATCAAAAGGTTCTACTTTTTAAAACATTAGTTGATATCTCTGTAAGACATCCACAGTGTTACAGAACTTGACTCAACTAGTTACATATTAACTACTTTCCAGTTCTGAGTTCCTAAAAGTAAGACATATTATCACATAACAAGTCACAAATTTTGCTCTGAAGGAACAGTAACTCTAGTTAAAGATGAAAAAATTTCTCCTTATGAAACTTCTAGAAAGCAATGCTATATAGCTGAGTACTTTACAGACCAATCACCAAGGATTATTAATGAGGTCAGTGCAGGTGGAGCAGGCGCAGACAAGGAAGAAGCTTCCTTGAGATACACCATCAAAAGAAGTCCCAGGAGCAAGTAGAGGAGCACAACTTAGAAGGGTAGACAAGATGGAGATAAGTGCTACTATTAGTCGTGGGAAGTCATTCCCATCCAATAGAATAGCAACTTCCGACTCCTACACCTCTTCGATCTGTAGTTGGCTTCTTCAAAGTAAAGAGTGCCAGGATACTTGCAGCTGTGTATTCTTGACTTTTAATAATTGCCAGCTCTTCATGTACAAAGTCAGGATGGATTTGCCTGGAAAAAAAGAGAGAAAGTGATATGCGGAGGATCTACTTTAGCTGCTATCATTCAATCCTTAATTATTCAGTGGCCCAGATAATAAAATGTGAGTACTCAAACCTCTGACCATGGGCCAGAAAAACCTCCTGAAACCTCAGGTTGACCACAGGCCATGCTGACTGCATAGAGCATGTGGAAACGCACTGCCCCTCTTAAATGGTCCGTGGACGTTGTAAGAAGTGACAGATAAGACAGTTTTCCTGTTGTTGCAGAATGAACTTTTATTTGAAGGTCCTGAGTACAACAGAATCTACACTCTCATGCACTTGTTACACCTGCAAACACTTTCGAATTACATGGTGTGACTCATTCCACATAACCCACTCCAGACCCCGGCACTGTGTGGTTTACCATGTACACACTGGTCACACAAAGACACAGAAATTGACTGTCTGATTAATAGGTTAAAATAATAAAAAATTAAGGGATACACTTCAATACTTGGATTTTTGAGGTAGTTAACCAAACTCCTTACACATCCTTTCATAAGAGTGACTTAAGTAGGAGTCACTAAAAGAAAGGCGAGTCCCCAGTATCAATGTGGTATCAAAAAACTTTGACATTTTGGGCTCCTGGCTGTTTTAAGCTCCTAAGACGGCTTCTTCTCCATCTTGTTACTCAGCTCAAGACCGCAGATAGGTGCCTTCTCTCAATCCCTCTGCAGAGCATTTCTCTTTTCCTGTCTGAGGTGCTGTGTCCTTTGACTCTGGCTCGTTTCTGACAGGCAGCGCCAGCTCCTGAGCCCGCCTCGTCCAGGACTGAGCCCGGGGATGGGCCGCTCCTGGTAGCTGTGTTCCTCCTGGCAGTGTTAGGAGGTGGACTCTCACCTCAGCTCCCTTCCAGGATGGTCTCTCCCACCTCCTCATGGGACCAGGAGCAGCAGAGGAGAAAAATTCACCTCAGACAGAGACGAGATTCAGATAGACTTGGGTGTAAAAGCAAAGAGCTGAGAAATTCAGATTCTCACAGAAAAATATTTTCAGGCTGACCAAGCTGCAAGGACAAAGAATTCTCCTGGGAGTAGAGCAGAATGTGCAGAAGAAAGTTTAAGAACACGGAGAAATCTTAGTACTATTGTTAAGGCTGAAACCTTCCCCAACTTACCCCGGACAAGGGAGAGCGGCGCTCAAGAACGACAAGAGACCAGATTCGATGCAAAAGCAACAAGCTATTGTTTAAACAGAGCTCTGGGCCAATACATGTCTCACGCAGGAGACAGTGGTAAAGGCCCTGAACTACAGAAGCGAAGGGTTTTTATGGGGAAGGGGAAAGGAAAGAGTACAGGATGGGATGGGATATTGTGCCAATGCTTGATTGGTTCTAACAGGCAATGTGACAGTCTATGCTTGGCCCCCGTCCTCGTCTTTGTTCTCTCTTCTTTCTTGTTCTGCTTGCACATTCTTGGGGCAGGATGTCCTTGTTCTCTGTGCACATTTCTGGAACAAACAACTTCCCGATACCGGGTTGTGACAGAACAGACATAACATGGAACATTCTTTACTGACCACCCAGTCTTGACCACCCAGTAATTGAGGTCGAGCTGCTCTATCTTTAAACTGCTGCTCTTTCACTATGAGGAGAAAGGGAAGTTGAACTAGCCAGATGGGAAGTTACGGGACATACCTGAACTTTGCCCACTGATGTCGTTTATCATCCCCTACTCTAGGCACTTCTTGGGCATCAGCTAACTAACCTCTTTCTTCCCATTTTGTGGCCTGGAGACGTCTGAGCAGACTTGGTAAGAGACAAGGCTTGTGAGGCCTCCTCAGCGCTTCCCAGAGTTCAGGGATTACAGGTGTGTGTACCGTGTCCGGGTCATACTTGGTTTTTATGTTCCACTCATTCTAATTCCCGCAGGTGAAAACCCACCATCTTTGTAGCTATTTCTCACTCTTTCTTATGTCTCCAAAATAGTCACTCTTCCCGCTCTCATGGTATCGACAGAGGAAAAATGCAGAGGAGTTGTGTCCCGTTAGAAAGAAAAGGACCTAAGGCCAGGCTTACACAATCCTCTTGAAGATGTGACAAAGAGCAGAAAAGAGAGTGAGGCTTATGTAAGGAGATCATCTTAAAATAACAGCACTTCACAAAATAAAAAAGGACAGCAAGGTATGAATTAAGAAAGTGGAAGAATCGAAATGAAAATTTGTGGAATACAAAGGTGAATGTGGAAAGGGGGAATTTTAGCTAGTTGAAATTTACCTAGATCCTTTAGTGCTCAAAGTACTTAGGACGATGCAGAGTTTAGTAAAATATTGTTTCTATGTCCCAGGACTCACATGCTATCAGATAAAAATAAATGTGTGTGTCGGAAGCTATAATCTGGGGCAAAATGAAGAACCACAAAAGCAATATTCAAAAGGTAGATTCAGAAAACAGGGAAGAGAGATGAATTTTAACATCTAGGAAAGTCTCACTAGAAGCTGTAATTTGACCTGGATGATGGACAGTTAAGGCTATAATAGATGATGAAGAAATGGAAAATGATAGAAAGAGATTTCCAGATGGGTAACATGGAACAAGCAATGTAAAGGGCTGCAGCATGGTCAAGTAACTGCCCTGTGTGTCTCATTCATCCATTCATTTAACAAACATTCATCAGAACTGCACTAAGCATAGGAGAAAGAAAATGAATCCAGCTTGTTCTCTGAACTAGGTTTGTCAACCGTTGCTAAAATTACGGTGTGTGGTGGCAGTTGGAGCTAACTTCCAAAGGACCATGAACATCAAACAAGA
This sequence comes from Hystrix cristata, assembly GCA_004026905.1. Classification (NCBI taxonomy): domain Eukaryota; kingdom Metazoa; phylum Chordata; class Mammalia; order Rodentia; family Hystricidae; genus Hystrix; species Hystrix cristata. The sequence goes on along the minus strand of PVJO010008471.1, from coordinate 31,955 downwards.
AACCTGAGCTTTGTTTAGTACTTCCTTACAAAGATGTCCCGTTCCCTGAAGTAAGGAATGTCATTCTCAAACATGTGTTCTGAGAAAGTAAAGAAAAAACATAAAGTCTGAGAGATCGTGAAAAACTTTCATGAGTGTTATAGTTCAAAGAACAGGAGAAAGCCCAGTGTTATTAAATTTATAGAACTCAAATAGCCAGAAACTGCCATACAAAATTAATCTTTATTACAAGCCCTTGCTATTTCATCATTACTCTTCCTCTTCTTAGGGACATCAGCCAATGGCCTGGCCCTTTCCACACTGTGTTATCATACTGTGTGACCTTAATACTCAATGGCACATACCTGAGGAAACAAGAAACAGTGTCTGTGTTAATATACTAATTAATATACCATCAATTCCATGCTGAGCCTGGACTTCAAGATGGCCAAGTCCCGGCCAGTGAGCGAGAGAAACTGAAATTTACTAATGAGTCAGCCAGGTCAGGACAACAAGAACAGGGTGAGGGGATTTCAGGAATTATCAGGGTGACGAGGTCACCAAACTCCTGCCAGGTCCCCAAATGGCCTTTTAAGTATCCTTGGAACACAATGTCCTTTTCTCTATATCTCTGGCTAGAATTGCTGATTTAAACATTTGTAGCTTTAACATAAGGTCTAGTCTTCTAGCCAGTTTTGAAGTATACAAGACAGTATTATTAATTATAGGTTCTATGTTACAGGTATAGTAGATCTGCAGGACTTACTTATCTTATATAACTGAAACTTTGCACACTTTGACTAATTCCCCATTCCCCGTTCCCTGTAGCTCCTGGTAACCAGCGTAAGAGGGTAAATCTTATGATACTTGTCATCACAAAAATTAATAATATTTAACTTTAAAACGGGAGGACACTTTTGGAGGACATAGGTAAGTTTATGGTGTACCCTGTGGTAATAGTATTGCAGATGCATATTTGCCTCCAAGTTCAAGTCATATATATTAAATATATACAGCATTTTACATGTCAATCATACCTCAATAACATGGTTTAAGCAAAGGTAGATTATAAATATTAGTAGGTTCAGAGTCTAGTTGTTTCACTCTAACTCTATGTCCAGCAAAGATAAGTGCACCTTCATTTTTTATTATTATAATAATCATACATTTTCCATTTTATCATCGCTGAGGCTTTACTTCTGAGATAATAAGTCCAGGAGTTATTTTTGTTCTTCATCGACACTATTTAAGAAATCTTAGCACTAGCTTTTCTATTTCCTCCCCAAATCCTGATTTTTGCAGCCTATCCATCCTATCTTTGAACATAGATGTTTCCCTTAGGTGGCCCATTTGATTAGAGCCGGGAAATTACTGCTTTAATCTTGGGTCAGACACAAATTGGTAGAGGGAAAAGGCGAGTTATTTAAACACACTGTGCTATAATTTTTCTAGCAATAAAATAAGGAATAGCTCCTGTCTCACAAGGGGGCTGTGAAGATTATGTAGAAAATGTTTAGCAAATGCAGTGCATTTGAAGAAATAATAATAATAATAACAATAATAATAATCATAAATAATCATAGTGCACTAATGATAGAGGAAATTAAATTTCAGGCTCTTTCTTCCAAGAGTGAACATACCCAATTTCTGCTCACCAGTCTGCTTCAGCTAAGAATAATAAAAATTTCTTTTTCTATTTATGCCCTCTGAAAAAGATATTTGATTAGCACCTAATACATACTGACTGTTGTTGTAGACACTGGAGATACTGCAGCTCTCAAGGTTATTGGGAAGAGATTGGATAATGATAAATTCTATATAATCATAATTGTTGCTTTATTATAAAATGAGCTATTTTATGTTAGAAAATAGCAAGTATTAACTGCGAGCTTTCAAATATATTCTCTTTATTTGAAAGCTATTGCAAAAGAAATCCTCATTTTGCCCATACCAGTTTTAGGAGAAGGTTTTTAGCTTTGCCTTTCTCCTGTATCTCTCTTGAAAGGAAAAGGGTGCGGGAGGGAAAGGGAAACAGAAAAGTGAAGAGTTAAGTGCCGGCCTTATTCTAAGTGCTTCTATACCCAGAATCTGGCACATGTCCCTCCTGTCTTCCCTCACAACGTGCTGGGCCTTGAGATGATTCCCTCTCCCATGAGTTCCATGGTGGATCGATTATAGCATGCAGTTCTGTCTTGTACTGTAACATTAAAAAGGTACCTTGACATGATTTTCCTACCGAATCTAGCACAAGAAGGATTTCACCATGTAAAGCTGATAACAGAAGTACGTTCCCCAGCAGACTCTGGGCTGCAGCTTCCCAGAAGCCAGGTCACAAGCAAAGTGCAAGAACTGGCATTTACCTGTTTTCCTCTGTGAGGCTGCCAGGGCCTCCGTCTCCGGTCCCTCTAACTCTCTTCACTTCTGGGTCCAGCAGCTGTGCTCCTCCATTCTAGCAGAGCTTCCCTCTGTCGTTAATTCCAGGATAGAATAGAATTCCGCATGTTGACCATCACAAACCATATGCAAAAGGGTTGTATATCTCAAGCGTCCAAATTAGGAACTATTGTCCCCTCTACAGCAACTTCAGTGCATAGGATCTTGCAGTGTCTCTATGGGAGGTCTGTGAATAAAACTGCTTTTCTTGGCTATAGTTTCCATTAAACATTGTACAGGTTACTTTTTTGATATTCAGTGACCCCTAATTTAGGGGAGATCCAGGAAATAGCTTTAGAACATTCTCTCGTCCTTTGTTCTAAGACTGATCACCACTACATTCTTCCCACAGACACTGTTCTAGGAGCTCTGGATAATCGATAATTCGATAATAAGGTCCAGGCTTTGTGGAATTTGCCTACTAATAGAAAAAGTATACACAATAAATAAGAAAACAAATAGCCAAGATAATTTCAGATACTCATAAGTGTTGCAAAAATCACATATATATGAAGTAAATGGAGTGACTAAAGAAGGCTAATTTCAGAAAGTCTGATCTGTGGGGTTCATATTTCGAAGGAACTAGCAGACTAAAGAACCCAAGAGAGACAGTTCCAGGCAGAAAGAACTATGAATGTCAAGGCCCTGAGACAAGAACAAGCTTGTTTAAAACACAAAGAAAAAAATGAACATACAAATAACGTCCAAAAGGTGGGCAGGAAATAGATCAAAAGGCCCTTGTAAACCTTAATAAGGTACATGAATTTTATTTGAAGGGTGACTATAAACAACTGGAGAGTTTTTAAGTAAAGACATTGAGTATAACTTACAGTTGAAAAAGTCACTGGAGTTCCCTTATGCAAAGTGGTCTGCAGTGTGGCTGCAGTTGGGGCAAACAGAGAAGTTGATTCTAGTCCAGCAAGTCTCAGGGGCGGCTTGGCACAGGTCGGTGGCCATCGGGATGGAGTGTAATAGGCTGCGTTAGGATAGCAGTGATGAGACCTGCTAGTAGGGTAAATGATGGAAGTGAGGAGGAAGAAAGAATTGGGGTTTACTGATAAGTAATTTCCTGCTATATCCTTACTAGGCCTGTAGGACAATGTCTTATTCATTGTTTTCTAATGACGAAGTAAAAGAATCAATGAATAAAGAAAAGTATGAAGAAATTTACTTTTTCCTAGTAATGGTATCTTTCCTCTCCTGGCAGTTGCACTGATGAATGATAGAAAAGTCAAGTTATTATCCTGCTGTGGAGGCACAAGGTGGGGTATACACCTTGCTTACCTGGGAATTCTGAAGTGTGGGTTGTTCCTATATATGGAGAAGAGGTAACGCTTCAGAAAAGTATGTTCTTCCTTCTCACTACTTCTGTCCTCACAACTCTCCAGACAAGAGCTCTCAGCTCTCTTTATGTTTTTGATACTATTTGTGCTTTTGTTTGGAGATAAAGGCAACACAGAACCAACAGCAGTCATTACTGTGCTAAGATAATGTATGCAAAGCATATAGCACGAGCCTGGTTCCTAATCAGTATGTGAGAGGTAGGAAGTATTATTATTCAAGAAACAATCACCGCTAGCTCCAAAAGATTCACAATACTGTTCTGATTTTCATATTTCGAAGGACTTGACACATTTTTCCTGAAGCATGCTATTGAAAAATCATTTTTATTGCACAACTTTAATATGATTCAAAAGTTAAACAAGCTAGTGTGGCCTCTATACAATACTAGAGGGCTGAACACAAAACTAGGCCACGACTCACTGTGCCAGACACCAACCAGTACTCACCATGTATCAGACATTCTGCTTTGCGCGAGAGGGATGGAAGATGAGTGAGATGCATTTTATGCCTTTGAGAGTCTCCCAATCTAAGAAGAGAAACGTAGTCAAATAAGTACAATGCAAAATGACACTAATTGCATGTACCAGAATGCAATCCCCCCCCCAAAAGAAGAGGGTATGATCAATTATGTCTTATGGTGAGGAGGAGGAGGAGGAGCTAAAATAAGGAAAACCTGCAGTAAGAAAGTGAAACTTGAGAAAGACTTTGAAATATGACCAAGTCTGGTAGAGCAGTCTGGCCAGAGGGCACAGCATATGTTATCAGTTTGAGAATCACTTAGGCCAATATTTCAATGGACTAATAGTTGCATCAGTATTTTATTGACAAAATAAAATTTCATTTTCATTCAGCAATGCACATAACGGCACTGGCACTGACACGTGAGGATTTGCTGAAATATTTTCAACAGAATACTCTTTATAGGAGATTTGAAGAGCTATTACAGGAAAAGTCATTTTCTGATTAAAATAATATTTGATAAATACCAGACTGAACAAAATTAAACGGCCCTTGGAAGTATACTATCACATAGTATTCTTAACATGTGAAATATTAAGAAGAGAGAAGATGCAGTATTTCCAAATATACTGGGTCATAAAAATCTTTTTTCCACTGATCTTTCAGGAATAATGTTTTGAAGAACAGACAATTAAAATACAACGGCACTAAACAAGTGGCTTTTATGATTTAAATTAATTTCATTTCTAGTCTCTTTGAGCTTCAATTTGATTACCTGAAAAACAGATCTCCTAGTGCTTCGACTCACTTTTCTCACATAAAATCCATAGATAGCCATCATTTATTCTGTGACTGAGAGGTCAGAGGGCGTTTCTCCTCAAATTGGCAGCCTAGCTCCAAGTATCAGTATGTTAGAACTACTACAAAGCATCACAAACTGAGTGGCTTAAAGAATTTAAATTAGCTTCTCACAGTCTGGAGACCAGAATTCTGAGACCAAAGTGTCAATAGCGCTGGATTCTTCCAAGACTTCCCTCTTTGGCTCACAGATGGCTGCCTTCTCCTTCTGCCATCACATGGTCTTTCTTCTGTGTATGTCTGTGTCCTCATTTCATCCTACCAGGACACCGGTCATATTGAATGAGGATCCACCTCAGTGATCTCTTTCTAATTCAGTCACCTCCTTAATGATCTTACGCCTAAATACAGTCATATTGAGAGGCATGGGACTGGGGAGTTAGGACTACAGTATGGGTGGAAGGGACTCAACTCAGCCCATAGTTCTCTGGTTCTCAGTTTTGAGAACTTCAAACCCAAGATTTCCAATTATTCAGTGGAGACAGTGCATGGTGCACCTAATTAATGTTGCTAGTGCAGATGATGTAACACCCCTTTAGCATTTGTCAACTACCAAATTTGCTATGAGGTAGTGATTTGATGTTGCAGAAACATTTTCCATAGGTAATCGATAGCTATCACACTAGATGGTAATTTTGTAAGGCCAAGAACTGTGTCTGTTTTATTCACCTTTGTGTTTCTGTTTTTAGCACAGACAAAATGAAGTCAGTATTGGCTGAATAAAATAGATACAGTTTAATTTTTTTTGACCATCCTTCTCTACATTTGATTGGCATTGGTCAGCTTTGAGTAACCACACATGGGCAATTATGAAACTAGTAAGTAGGGAAATCTGCAAAAATAAAATAAAACTAAAATGAAAACCAGGATATTTTGGCTTTCTTTTGGACCAAAGTGTCAAGACTGAATAAATACATGTTCTTTGCATTTTCCATTATGATTGGCAAGACTAAGAATCACATCTTCAGATTCCTTTTTTCAACATTCAGGCTTATCTGAGTTTAGGTTTGAAACACTCACTAATGCTTTGATGCACTAAGATACAGTTCTCACTGGAGGGACTTATATTAAGTGGACAGCTAGGGTGTCACAGGCACGATATTTGCACAGTACATTAATTTAGAGAGGAAAAGGTTTCTGAGTAACTTAACCAGACTGAACAGCTATTTTCACTTTACCTGAATAGAGTATTTTCATGTTTTACACACTAGTTTGCAACTGCAAAGCTCTTCACCCAGTTTTTAAGAGTAGCTATGAACTGTCAGGATACGTTATTTGAAATGAAGCCTGACAGCTCCATGCTTGAAAATAAAACACGTTTTATTGTTTAAAAGCATTTCTCCACCATATCACTTTCAGCCCCCTTGCAAATCCCACCCACCCACTGCCCCACATAATCATCCCTTGCCTGGCTTGGAACAAGACATTCTGAATGTTTAATCCTCATTCGATAACACTGCAAGAAGGAAAATCCTAATGGTGAGATTTTCTTTTCTTATTCCAAAAATGAATCATGAGAATGAGGACAGTTAGTTTTGTGGAGAGAAGAAGAACAGGTGCACAAGAGATGCTAAGAGTGCTATAGAGTTGGAAGGAAACATTCTGTCCCATTACCATCCCGAGGATTATGCTCTCCCACACTGCTTGCACTACATGTATTGCACCTTGGTGTCCGGAGCCTCCTTCAAGCCTCCAGCCTGGCAGCCCACTGGGCAGAGGGCGGCCCAGTAGTCATTCTCTTTACAACAGGATTCTCTGGTCTCTGAAGCAATCTCTGCCTAGTCCCAAATTTGAGTGTTTCTGCCTGTTGACAGACTATTATTTACTAGAAAAGAGTTTTTCTAGAATCTCTAAAACTACCTTGAAGCTTGTACAAACCCATTGGCTACGCTTTATATAGTCTGAAGCCTGATATTCTAGGGAACACAAGAAAAGGCCAGGGGTGGGGGGGCCTGTTATGCTGGCCAGTGTACTCTCCTGTCCTCCAAACATTCATGGCCATCTTCTTCCCATAGTGTCACTGTGACTGAAAGGTACGGGATTCTACTCCAGCATGCATTACAGAAAGAAAAGACTGGTCAAAATTCTCTCACAGATGAAAATCTTGTTAATGATACTCTATAATGGAAGCCTAATCTCCCTTGTATATTATCATCTGGCAAACTAGTTACACATTTAATAAGGTTTTGCTGTATCAATTATAAATGAAATAAACAATTCTGTCACCGTGGTGTGCAACGAATACACCACATGTTATATGTAAATATATTAGTCATTTGCTTTTTGTTTATGTGTCTCTGAAATCCATTTTCTTTATGGTGTATTTCCTATTCCTTGTGGGTTCCAACCAGTCGTTTGAACCGTACACATATCGGACTTTAAAGTGGAATTATGCTGTTATTGTCCTTTTCCTGCCCAGTTTTAATAACACCTGTTTTTGTGCCAGTTTCGTTTACTGCTGCAAATTGTAATTCAACAGAGAACAACAACAGAAACTACAAAAAAAACCAACCACCCAAACAGCAAATGTGACTCCAGAAAGGAGCTGTGTGATATATGGACACAATACAGAAAACATATTGGAACAATTTTTATTCTCATTATTTTCCCCCCAAATTAAATATGCCCCATAAAGCAAGTTTACATATTCTGCATGTCTCCCTCCACTCTCAACTAAACCCAAACCCTTGGCTTTTAATTAGATAATTTTTTAAAAAACAAAATCAACCATTTAGGCTTTCAAGTGGTGGCATTTTTATTTTAAGCAGAGAAGCATAAATGCGTGAAGGATGCAAATGTGAACTCTTTCAATGGCTCACCACAGTGTGACAGCTGTGGATGGGATCAAGACAAAAGCGGGTGACTGCTCCAAGAAAATGATGGCTTAGGCATCTCCAGCCCAATCAATAATCTGGCATGTTGAGGTCAATCACTGAATGGCCATATTCACTGTGAGCCAGTCAAAGATCATTAGTTTGACACCCAGAGGCTATTCTTTCTACCATGAATGGCAGAGAGAGAGCCTGCACGTATCTCTCCAGAACCAAATGGAATGAGCCTAACCATTTATAACACTGGAGACATCAACACAGACTTTCAGAGGGATTCCATGTTTGTTAGTACTGATACCATATAATAGTCTCTAGGTTGAATAATTTTTCAGAAATCGTCGCTGATTTTGAATCTCATCCATTCAAAACAGATGTTTGGAAGCCCCTACTATGTCTCCGGCTCTATCTTAGGATCTGGGTACTATAAAGAGGAATAAGATGCATTTGTTTTCATCACAGAGAGATGAATCTAGAAGATTCTCTGAGAGTATTAGTGCTCTAAATTTCCTCCAAAGAGTATACGCCCATTCTTCTATATCCCCACCCAAAATCCCCTGCAAATTTTCCACATGAATCTGGACAGATTTTAGTGTGACCAAGAGAATCAAGGCAGAGCTAACCATTTCTTTGGATAATTTATGATTAATAGTTTGTGATCTGGAGGATATGATAATACATGGGCTCCAGAAAGCAACTAGAAGCTTTATAAACTGCTAAAAAGGCAATAGAATAGAGGAGGGAAGCTACTTCTGACTGACTCGCTGGTTCTATCTCTGCAGCCCACAGCTTGTAGAAGGCACTCGGCAGCTGACCATGGCACTTACACACAGGCACTGGTGGGGAACAGATTGTGGTGAGGAAAGATCCACAGGAGTACATGGAGTCAGGCTCTTTCTACCTGATATTTCACTGGTCATGTTTTACTGTTTCTCCTGGATGGCATGCCATATAGAGTGCAATAAATCTCCGTTTGTTTATATTCTGTGTCCGTATTTGCACTTTGGTGATTATATTTGAATCATGCAAGATCTTTTTTTTTCAAGAACTTGAGCATAATCTTCTCATTAATCCTGTCCTGTTTGTCTGTTATTAATAGGCCACTGTACAATGTATTCTGCTGCAAAACTCCACCAGGCATGACTAATTCAGATAATTAATTTGCTAGAACATTAACACCATCAAATGAGCCTGCTAAACCGGTAAATTTAAAGTAAATTAAACTTAATTTGCAGGTTATTGCAATTAAGTCTGTCTTGTCTTTCTGAGGGATTTCAACATCCTCAGTATTTAAGAGGCAATCATAATGCATGCAAGTGGGCGGGCTTTTTGGCTAATTAACACAAGAGTCTAATCTGCTTTTCAATTAGGGTGGGTGTTTATAATGTGCTGGTGACAGTGTTGCGAGCGGAACAGGAGTGCATGGCATAATTATAGCTGAAAAGAAAAGCTCATGCCGGGCCTTTTTAGGGGTTAATGAGACATTGGCAGCTTCCAGCTGAGGAGATCGAGCCAGTTTAGTGTAGCTTCAAGAGGAAACCACCCATAGGGGTTTCCTTTGAAGTGTCAAAAGGTCCCCTTGTTCTGGGTGGCTTATGTTTCATTTGTCTGAGTGGCATATCAAAAATTGATGAGCTGCCAGCAGCAGTCCCTATGACATTAATTCACCAATTGTGCTTCTAATAGTTTCATCCTTAAATAAATTTGGCTGATGAGAATGGTAAGGAGAGTCAAGGTTCTGAAAACAATGGCAAGGGCCAGGCCAGTGCAGGGTTTTTATGCAGCACAAACAAATGTAGCAGCAGTAAATGTTAAAGACAAGCCCCACCTACTGCACCCCAGGTTATTAGCCAGGGGGAGACAAAGATGCATTGTGCTGGTGCCCTCTGCTGAGCACCGGTAGCTCAGAACAGCAATAAAGATGTGGCCTGCATTGGCACTTGGTTTAAAGTCCTAACTGTACAGGACAGGAATCTCGGGCTGAAGCCTCAGAAGATGAAACTCCATGAAGCTGGGACCAAAGTGTCTTTGCAAACACTTATAATTAAGCCACCTGTATATCAGGGCTGAGACTGGGGAGAAACAAAAATTAGTGCCTCCATTTAGATTAAGGAAACAAATATTGTCTCCTTCACGTCTACAGTAAACACTAACTAAGGCAAGGTAGCTGATGCCCAGTCTGAAGCTGAGCTGTTGCAGTACACTGTGTAGATCTCTTCTGGGACCTTTAGGACCTAGTTCACATGAAGGCTGCAAAGTTAGTGTGCTTTCTGGATTTAGACATTCTGTGATTATACAATGAGGAAAAGAGAATTTCCAACTAGTTACCTGTTTCTAAAATGGAGATCATACATGACAAGCCCAAAATTTATCTGGGTTGGAATGATAAATGTCATACTCTCAAAATGTTTAGATGGGAAATGGAAAGTAAAGACATCGAGAACCTGTACAAACCATAAATTGTTTTATGACTACACTGCTATATATTTTAAGAATACCAAATTATATATTATGACTATGGGCACATTACAAAGATAATCTTTCATATAACATCCATGTAACATGCATTAGGAAGTCACTCCTATATAAAAACACCACCATTGTACAGATACGAATAAGGCAGTCAAACAAATTATTCTATTTACTCAAGGAAAGACTAATCTAATTATCCAAATTAATTACAAAGTCTCCTAAACTAGTTGTGTTATATAGCCAGATGTAGCCAAAGAAAATCCAGACATATTAAACAGATGTTGCTGAATAAATTCTTTGATTCATTCATTTATGTGGTTACTGTTTGAGCATATATTATGTGCCAGACACTGGGTACTGGGGCCAAGGCAGTGCACAAAACAGGTATAATAACCCTATCTTCGTGAAGCTTACAAATAAACAGGAAACCATCCATTATTGGTGAATGCAACAATGAATGATGAATGTAATGATGAATAAAACAGAGCAATGTGACAGAGTGACTCAAGGACTGGGCGTTGCAAATGTCTTTGCAAGGAAGTGATATTTAAACTGAGACCAAAATGGTGCTGAAAAGTTTTAAATAAGACATGACATATTTTGTAGTTTCAGAAGATCACTTTGGCTTCTGTCTGGAAAATAGAAGTGATAGGGTGGTATGCTATAAGAATGACCTCAATGAAACCATGCTTCTATTCCATTAGTTCCTAGTCACGTCCTCTAGCAGCTACTATACAGACCAAGTTTCTAGATATAAAGTATGATTTACAGATAGGTTTGACAAATCTTGCTGTATAGAACATTGAAATTTTGAATACCTTAGTAAGCATTTAAGTAGCAATGTCAAGTTAGAAGTTGAATACATGAGTCTGGACCTTAAGCGAGAGCCCAGAGCTAAGGATTCAAAAAAGGGAGACATTGAGATACAGTTGGTATTCAAAACCAAGGGCTGGTTGATTAGCCCACGTAAGGGGTACACTGACAGCAGAGGAGGTGGCCCAGGATCACAGTATACAGAAGAAGACAAGGAGGGAGAAGCTGAATGACCACTGAGGAAGGGGAGAAATACCCATGAATACACAGGAGGTGACACAAGAAACAAAAGAAAATGTCTGGAAAACGGGGATCAGCCAGCTGCACTGAATACTAAAAAGAGGTTGAATGAAATGAAAAGAGACAAATGTCCACTGGATTTAGCATCAGAAAGGTCGGTTGTGGCTTTGGCAAGAACCATTTCCTTGATATGTAGGGCCAGAAAGAGGCCTGGTTGGAGAGGACAGGAGATAAGTGAAGACTATGTTTGTAATCCTTACTAGAAAGTTTGGCTGATGAAAGTGAAAAGAAATGGAATGGTGGCTGAATGGGGAACATAAGATCAAGGACTGAAATATGAAAGAGACCTTGTGGGCAAGTTGATAGGAACAATCCAGGAAAGGAAAAAAAAAACTAAAACACTAATCACAGAAGAGAAGTAGAAAGAACTTTGGGATCTCAAGTATACAGAGAAGACTTGGTGTTTGGTGGGAGCCAAAGCCCTTAAAAAATTAAACAAGAATCTTAGTGTGGAGAGAAATTCAGGTGGGAGGCCTGAATGGAGCTGTGTGAGGTAATTATTTAAAAGTCAAAAGTAACCAGTAATAAATTAGGTCCAATTCATTGTTTAATTGTCAATGTTTGGGTGACTAATAGGCATAATAATCATTTGAAGTTCAGTTCAACATCAGAGATGTTTTTAAAATCTAACAACAAAAGTATTGAACAGTAAAATGTATCACGTTGTCGGGCTTTAATCAGTGCCAGTTTTAATTAGGCCAAAATTATTTTTTATTTAATTATTTTACAGCAGTTTAAATTATTTTCTATTTAATTGTTTATTCTTAATTAATTTACAACATTTTTACTTATAACAATTCTCATATAACACTTAAATGGACTTGGAGTCTTAGGACTATCTCTTGTTTCTCAGTGCCTTTTCGGAACTTTGTGGGTGTGCCCATTGTGATAGCTATTATTTAATATTATACTGATACAAGCTTTCCCTCACATTGCCTAACTGAGAAGAGGTCTGTACTCTCCTAGCTCAGGGGCATCTCGTGTCGACTTGGACCATTTAGCTGCCTTTAGTGACAGATCTCAAGCTGAGGTTTAATTGCTTGCTTAAAAACACTGAGATTTGTGTTTCAAGAAAGAGAAAGCAATGTAGAAAATGAATACACTTGTGAAGGGTGAAAGTCTATGTCCATAACTCGAGGAGCAGAATGACTCCAAGAGTCTGGAGACAACAGTGTTTCATCAGATGAGTCAGGAAGATGACTGTGCACACAGGGCCGTGCATGCCACCAAAACCCGGAATTAACAGCCGTGGCTGTCACAGCATCTGCACATAAACTTTGCTAACCCGTGTGGTCCGACATAGCAGCTGAAAGAAGTTTCCAAGACTCCTCATCCTTCGTAGTCACAGGGCCCAAACCGCAGAGGACTAGGCTGTTAACCTTCTCAAGTTTCACTTTCCAAGCACACACAGCACCTTTCCTGCCACAGGCCCTCAACTAATCTTATAAAAATCTAATAATAACTTGCACAGTATTTACTGTGTGCAAATGATGATGATGACGATGACACTAAAAATAACGTACTCTGTACTCAGAAGACAGAAAATTATACGATATGTTTCCCATCCCAGGAATTTATGAACTAGACAATTAAGGAAATACACAAAATATACATGGGAAAGCACAAAAGATTGTGATATTCATGTTGGCAATAATACCAAACAATCTGGAGTTTGAGAATATTTATATGACAGTGTTTAAATCTTTCTTTTTATGAAATAAACCTTTAAATTTAGGAGAGTAATTTTTAAAAGAAATCTATAGTCTTTGGTACATGTTTTAGTAATTTTCTTTATTTTATTTCTGGAAAGCACGGAACAAGGATTCCTCTGGAATACAAATGAACATAAATTCCAGCCTACACGTGCCTGACTAATCTAATTGCAGGGAGAAGAGTCTCATTTGCTAACACTCTCACTAGAATTCTGTACTAAACGATTTGCTCAGAGAGCAATTGATGCCCCTAGAAAACTTTGAAAAATGTTCTAGTTAGAAACAACTTTGTCCATGTCATATATTTTCTGTTTTTACTTCCATCATTTTTATTCTGTAGGACATTTGGATGAAAATTTCATCTCTTTGGCTTGAGGGTTCATGTGTTCCTGCTTGTCCCTCACCTGAAATCATGAGCTCATTGTGACAGTATAAGATGCCAAATTGGGCGTCAAGGAAATCACAGTCCAGAACCCCAACCCCAGTCAGTGCATCACACAAAAAGAAAGTAAAGAAAGGCCAGCAATTTATCTTCAGAACACGAAACTCATTACTTATAAATTATTGTTAATTATATATTGAGAAAAATATAGAATCATTTAAAAATTGATTGGTGTCCTTAAGACTGGATGATATAAAACAGTAAATCACTATTCATGTGTGGAGTCTTCCGAGGTGCTCAGAAAAATTACTATAGAATTGCAAATACTGAACTTCTGGCCCTGGGTGTAGCAGCAGCTCCATTCAGCTCTTTCTTGTCTGTTCCGGTAGGGAAAAGAATTCCTGAACACACAATATAGAAAAGCTGCTGCCCACTGCCGTGACCTGCCCATTGCTACTGTCTTCTCTGCCTTCCCACTCTCCAGGCACCTCCGCCCACCCAGAAACACCAAAGCTCCGTCTCCAGTCTCCTTAAGTCTCAGAATATCCTCACCCGACTCCAGCATAGAAGACCCAAAAGTAGCAAATGGAGTTGACGTAGGAAAGAAATTTGTATCTGGGCTAAATTAGGGGCAATCCGCAGGTCAGGACGTCAATAAAACTTAACCGGACTTCATGAGCACCTTTGGAAGACATGAACAAGAGGCCATGAAGATTACTACTGACCGATATGTAAGCAACACAAAATACTTTAAGAGGGCTAAGCAGCAGAAATTCAACACAATTTCTCCCTTTGCTATAGTTTTATTTCCTGTTGACTGGGTTTTCTTGGGATCTATTTGCCAGGAAATATAGAGTTCTTTCAATATTCTCACATCATTTCTAGACATTTTATTTTAAATGGAGAATAGTAAAGTACAAGTGGCCTGGGTAAATGTAATTGAAATTAACAGAAGTTTTGAAGAATAAAAAAAAAATCTTTGTTATAATTCAGATTGTTTTGTCTTGTCTAGTTTTGGTTTGTTTTGCAATACCGGGGACAGAATCCAGAGCCTTCACACTAAGCTATGTCCCCAGTCTTTTCTAGACAGTGTCTCCCTAAGTTACAAAGTTGCTCAGCCTGAGCTTGAAGTTGTGATCCTGTTCTTTCAGCCTCCTAGAGAGCTAGGAACATTTCATTTTTAAAAAGTGCCATCTGTCAAAAATTCTACAAATATATATTGAAGGCTCTCTATTGAGAATACACATACATGCACTCACAAAGCATGAGTTAGGTCCTACTAGCAAAAGTTGACAATCTACTTGGATAAATAACAGCAGTGTATTTTAATAGTCTGAGAAATACAAAATACCATAAAGTTAGTTAGTATTGAAGGAAGTGATGACTGCATGAGAACCAATAAGGACAGAGTCTGCCTCAAAAAATGTAAACATCAGGAAAAGAAAAACTTGTATAAATATGTTTATACTAAATTTATTAAGACATCATGATATTAATACCAAGCTTCCTTTGGCCTCTACAATTATAAGAGATGCTCAAAGTGCTGTCCATTAGCTTCCAGACAGTTTTTAGTATGATGAATTGATGAAGTATGTATACATTTTTGGCAGGTTCTGTATATAATATGTGTAAAATAAATTGGGAAAACTAGGAATTTTGGAACAGACAGAACTGAGGTTCAATATCAGCATGATTAATCACTAGCTTTACAATGCTGAGTAATGGACCTAGGTTCTCCAGAGTCTGATTTCCTGAGCTCTTAAGCAGGGGTAATGATTCATAACTCATAGAATTATGTAGAGAATTAATATGAAGAATCTAGCATAGTACCTGGCGTAGAGCAGAAACCTACTAGATATTAGTTTTCCTTTTCTTTTACTATGGGGGATTCAAGTGCAGCAAAGATGCAGGTCCTGAAGTCCTCAATCTTGTAATCCAATTAGAAAGATAAGAAAATGCCTCGAGAGATGAAAAATACATAAGTTAGTAGTGAAAAGTGGCAATTGTGCATGTAATTGGGTCTATTGGGCTGAGAAAGAGTGGATTTTTTTAAATCTTAGAATGAGCATTTTTAACAAACATGGCCAGGGGAGATTATCCAGGCACAGGTGGAATCTGGGTTGTGTGGATGACCAAGATTATGACTCTAGAGTACAGGTGAGAGGGGTCTAGAGTGAGTTGGCCGGATGGTGACCAGATGAGTTGGCAGTAGTTGTTATGAGAGAGGTCTGGAGATGGGTGAAGGGCAAGAGAACAGTATCAAGAGGCTCCACGTTCCAGGCAATGGAAAAATTGGAATTTTTTAAAAAGGAGAATGATATAGTAAAGAAATGACTTAGAAAACCAACTAGTGGCGCAGAGTTCATGCTTCTTCCCAACTCAAATATAAGTTCCTGAATCAAAGAACTATGCCCTTGTCCCTCTAAGTTATGCAAATAATACCCAAGTGGTTGATTAGCATTCTTTTGTTTGTTTGTTTCCAGTTCCACTGAATCACTTTAAAGTGATTTAAAGTAAATATTTTAAAATATTTAAAGTGTCTCACTTGTTTGACTTTGATTATTACAAAATATTTTTACCATACAAATATCATTCACATTGATATCATTTAGAGTCAGGCAGTATTTAGATGCAAAAGACCTAGCTTGCCAATGAATGCTGTCTAAAGCTGTACTATATGCATGCTCAAGGGTCTTCAGCTCTTTTCCGACAGCCTAATATTTCTTTCCTTTGAAATTTCACTTAGAATTGCAAAGTAAAAAGTTTCCAGGGTACTCAAATGTCTCAAACAAAACCTGGATTTTTCTGAATACTCATAAAGTGAATGGTTTTCTCAGAGAGTTATACTGCACACTAACTTATGACATTACTTTAAAATGAGAATAGTAATATCAATTTTTATACAGTGATTACAAGGATTAAACAAGATGGAGTACATGAAGAATTAGCACCACTGCAAAGACATAGTAAATACTCTTAAAATGTAGTCTCTCACCATGCACTAAACTAAAATCGAAGTGGGTCAAAGATCTAAACATTAAAACAGAAACACTAAATATACTAGAGAATAGAATAGGAAGAACTCTCAAAGACATAACAGAACCCAGACTGCATGGGAAATAATACAAAGAATCAGTGCTCGGGACCACAACCTATTAAAAGGTTTTTGCACAGCAAAAGAAATCACCAATACAGCGGGGCAAAAACCCACAGACGGAAAAAAATTTTGCCAGCTGTCCCTCAGACAAAGGTCTAACATCTAGAGTATACAAAGAACTCAAAAAAAATCAAACCTCCCATACTTAAAGACCCAATCCAAAAATGGGCATCTGAAATGAATAAACATTTCTCAGATGAAGAAATAAAAATGGCAAATAAATACATGAAAAATTGTTCGACATCACTAGTCATTCAAGAGATGCAAATCAAAACAACACAGATTCCATCTCACTCCAGAAAGAACCATGTTTATGAAAAAAAATCAACCAATAACAAATGCTGGCGGGGCTGTGGGGAAAAAGGAACCCTCCTCCACTGTTGGTGGGAACATAGATTGATCCAGCCACTGTGGAAATCAGTATGGAGATTTCTCAATAAACTGCAACTAGAGATTCCATTTGATCCAGCTATTGCACTACTGGGTGTCTTCCCAGAATAATTAAAATCATTGTATCACAGCGATATATGCACAACCATGTTTATAGCAACACAATTTGTAATAGCTAAGTCCTGGAAACAACCTAAATGCCCACCAACTAATGAATGGCTAAAGAAGATGTGGTTTTTCTACATAATGGAGTACTACTCTGCCATAAAAAGGATAAACTAAAGACATTTGTAGGTAAATGGAGGTACCTTGAGAACATACTCTCAAGTGAAATAAATCAGACACTCATGAGTACACATCAAATTGTTTCTCTGATATGAGAAACCATAAGTGTAAATAAGGACAAAGAGGTGTAATAGATGCTACATAAAAGGAAGATAATATTCAAAGGAGAGGAGAACTAGAAATGGTGAAGGGGGAAAAGAAGGAAGGGAAAAAAGAAAGAAAGGGGAAAGGGAAATATGGAAAAATATCATATATATATATATATATATACATATATATATATATATATATATATATATATATATATATATATATATATATATACCTGCTATAAATAGGGAAGGGGGAGCAGAAGGGAGGGTTAGGAAAGAGGAGGGAGAAATCAAGATTCATCATGTACAGGTTCAAAATAACTATGATGAATGTGATCACTATGTATATAATGTACCAATACATGTTCTTGGTAAAAAAAAAAAAAATTAAAAAAAAAACCCAAAACCAAAATGTAAGTAATCATTTTTATTGTCAGAATTGATTAGGCTTTATTACCATAGCTATTGGAAGGTGGGAAAGCAGTAACACATTCCTACTAAGTTAGTCCCATAGTTGAAAATAAGGTCGCATTTTTCTTTGATAGTGAATGTTATGATATTTTAAAATATTTCAACAAATCTCTTTTCGGAACTTCCTTTGTTGCTACTCACCAAAGCAGGCACGGACTATCTAACAATAAATAAGACCTACTTACTGCCTCCTAGAATCCTACAGTCAATTGGGAGACACATGCAGAGAAATCTGAAGGAATAAACACTACAAGAACGTTAGATTGAAGCCACTATGAGAGAACAGAGAAGAGAGCAATTAACTCGGTACGGAAGGTTAGAAAAGAGAGAAGGTGATTATTTATTTGAGGTTTATTAAGCGAATGAAATAATGCCAACCAGGCAATGGAAAGTAAAAACATTTTAGGCTAGATAAATATCATATGAAGGGAATTAAAGTGTGGAAAATGTACTCTATTCAGGGAAATATATATGTCTAGTTTTGGTTTTTGTTGCTTTGTTGTCTGTTGGTTGTTTAGAGCCTGAGTTATATCATTGGGAAGGTAGGTGACAGAGGGCTGGGGAGCGCCTACATTATTAGGAAGTTTAAATGGATAGCATACTAAAGAAATGTGGGGCTTTTTGGAAATCATGGTAAAAGCACAAGATCTGCTCTTATACTCTAAAAGCACAATGTTGTACAGAGTTCTCTAAACCTTATTCATTTGTACAATTGATAATAGCCGTTGATCAGAAACTCCCTGTTTCTTCCTGTCCTCTGCTCCTGGAATCTCTGTTCTAGTCTCTGTTTCTGTAAGTTTGACTATTATATGCATCCCACATTAGTGGGATCATGCAGTATTTGTCCTTCTGTGATTAGTGTAGTTCACTTAGCATAATGTCTTCGAGGTTCATTCATGTTGCCATATATAGCAGAATTCTCTTCTTTTAAGGTTAAATGATATTACATTATACACATGTATGCATACGTCTAATGTCGTTTTATGTAACATGTCATGTTTCCCTTTTTCATTCATCCATGGATGGAAACTTAGTTTGTTTCCATATATTGGCTATTGGGAATATTGCTGCAATAAACAAGGGGCTACATATATCAATTCAAGGTGATGATTTCAATTATTTTGGATGTATACTCAGAACTGGGGTCATATAGTATTCCTAAAATTTTTAATTCATTTTGAAGGTAATGAAAAAACATTTTAAAAATTTAAAAAAAGAGCAATTGGATCACGTCTGTGTTTTCAAAAGAAAAAAGGTGACAATTGGAGGATAGATTGGAGTCAGGCAAGACAGAAAGAAAGACCACGCAGGGTATTATTTTAATAGATGAATCAAGAAAGGATGATGACATGAACTAAGACAGGAAGAGTAAGAACAAAGAGTGAGAGATGTTAACTGTTGAGGAATAAGAGGCAAGGGGAAAGTACTTTAGAAACTTGTGCTATTCTTACTGAGCACTGATAGAAGGGGCATCCCATAGATCAGAGATGCCAGAGGAGGATATGATGGAAGAAAAACTCACGTAGTACACAGATTTGGCCAATTGCTATAGAGAACAGCCCAAAAAGTTTAATGGCTTAACAAAGTAGAATTTTTTACTTGTTTAAACCCAGTTACTAGAGATGGGATGTCTCTGCTCCACACAGTCACTGTGGGACTCAGGTTTCTCCTGTTTGTGATATGCAGCCGTGCCCTAGGCTGCAGAGTTAGTTCTCTGTTGAATCCTCAGCATGCAGAAGTGGGGATTGAATTTACACTGAGATGTATCCCCTGTCCTTTTTTGAGACAGGATCTTGCTTTTTGTCTAGGCTGACTCAAACTTGCAGTCTTCCTCCCTCAGCTTCCCAGAGTGCTGGGATCAGAGGTGTGCATCACTGTGCCCTCAAGAGAAGTCTTGATGGGAGATAAATATTCAGAAATCAGAACTATGCAATGGAATAATACTAAGCAGATTTACT
Organism: Hystrix cristata; assembly: GCA_004026905.1. NCBI lineage: Eukaryota > Metazoa > Chordata > Mammalia > Rodentia > Hystricidae > Hystrix > Hystrix cristata. The sequence continues at coordinate 12,022 of PVJO010008471.1, read as the reverse complement.
GTGCCTTGATTACCAGCTTGTCTTAGTTTGATGAAACAAAACATTCTTATTCAACATGTTACATGAAGTAGACTTATTACTAACAGATAGGCACGAAGGGGCAAAAGATGCCCACGGTCCTCTGTGAGCCAGTCCCCTAAGACTCAGCTTCCCCTCCCCCGGGCTGAATGGAGTCTCAGCTCTCTGACCCATTTGACCAGAGCTGAGGGACCGAGAAAGGCAGCCCATGCTGGGCCATATACCTCGCGAGCCATGTGACTCCCCGAGTTCAACTTTAAAGGTATCTGCTTCCAGGATAGAGAGGAAAGAAGCCCATTTCCTAAGAGGGACAGGAACAAATCCTAAGCTCCTCCCTATCTCAGGATATTAAATTCTCAAATTATGATATGCTTATTCTTGAAAACTAGAAGCAAGAAATGGAGAACAGAGTCAGTCTAAAGTTATCAGAGAACTACCCTGAAAATACATAGTGTGGTCAAGGGATAACTATATGTAAGAAAACTATTACTATAATGTTTTCTCCCTCGCAAGGACTGGATATAAAAACAGGTAAAATGATGAGACTGTTCTTCATTTTCAATCCCCAGGTCTTTTGGAGAGCAGAGAAATGTGACCACATAAGGATATAGATGTAGAAGTGTCTGACTCTTTGGTCTATCTGTCTATCTGTCTACCTATCTATTCATTTATCTGTCACCTATGTGTCTATCTATCTACCTATCATCTATCTATCCATCGTCTATCTGCTTGCCTATTTCTACACTTAATGTTAAATGCCTATTAAGGGCTGGATTCTGCATTAGTAATTGGATATTTGGCTGTAAACCCTTGTGGAGCCTACATTCTTACAAAGGAGATAGCATTAAAAACAAATTACTCAATTATTATGTAATTTTAATTGTGATAAAAGGAACAAATCAGGAGCATAGAACAGGTTGAGGGAAAAGAGAAACAATTTGTGAACAAAGAAGTTTTATGAGTTTCACATGGGCTACAAAGATCATTTATGAGCTCTTGCTCTTTAGGAAATAGTTGATGAGGGGAATGCATAAGATCTCCATATAAAAGTTACATTATTTAAAAAAAAGATGAAAGTGCCTCTAAAAACAATATGCATGAAGTGCTTTTGAGTGTCCAGGAGATACAGGTGACTTTTAGGGGAAGAAAGATGTCTACATGGAAAACACTGGTCTTGACGTTGGGCCTCTGAGGGAGACTAGGAGTCGGAATGCAGAGGGGTTAGCCTTCCACGGTGGAGAAAGAAGTGAGTCTAAGTGTAGCTGCAGATGGTGGAACAGGGTAGAAAATGTTTAGGGGACAATTTCTCTCAACTCTACTGAGGATGAAGAAGGTATGCAACTAATTGCAAAACTTGTTCCGGAAGAGATACTGGAGGGATGGATTGGAGCAAAGAGACAGTAGATTAAAGAAAACCAATAAGAAGAGCCATGAAGAAAGGAAATGAGTCAGATTTGTGTCAGAAGAATAAAAAACAATTGGATGTATCATTTTTCCTACAAACATTAATTGAGTGCCTATTATGAACCAAATACTAGTAGATATATGGATGGAGGGGCACTCTTCCTCATTAATGCTTCAGGAAACAAAGATGTCCACGTTAGGCAGACTTTATACAGCTGTTTCTTTCCTACATGACTTTCTAGACAGTCATTTGTGTTGCTGTCAATTCTTTTTACTCCATAAGTCTTATAGTTATTGTCCTTTACCAGTCTATCTGAAAGCATCACGCTGCTTGAGGAAAAGTGAAATAATGTCAAGCACTAAATAGATTGAGATCCACAGTTACATAGCTAGGTAATGCCATGTCACTCTATATACATGTTATCTTGCCCTAACGGACTTTACATTTGCACAAACTGTGAACTGGCAGTTGGTGTTTATATACAGCCTGTCCCCAGGGATGACCCTGGGCGTGCAAGTCTTCCGGAGCTGGCAGCACTCTGGAAATGCTGATTGGGTAACGTGTTTTTATAGAAACATATTCTAATGTGAGTTTCAAACTGGGAGGCATCCATCTAGGTACTCCTTCATTTAAAATAAAACACAAAGATGTTTAGCTGTGCAAATAGGAAAGGTACTTCGAAATAGGATAAAATTTGGACCACTCTTCATAAATCTGATTTCTTTGCTTTCTGTTTTCCAAAGGAAAAGGCTATTGGAATGCTAACGGATTAGTTTTTTGTTGGTTATTCAGAGGGTGAAATCAGCAGCACTAAATAAGACAACTGCCAAATAAACGCATACGGGTTACAAAGAGGACGCACTGTATGACTAAAATCTTAAATTGAATTAAAGAATTTCCAAATGCTATATCTTTGAAAACTTGCAACAACAAAAACTACATTTTAGCTGGGACTTGTGAACTGTTCCCTTTGTACATAAAAGCACCAACTTGTTTTTAAGCTGAACGGCAGGGGCAGTTTGTCTTTCATGATCCCATTATGAATATCCTCCGCTAAAATATTTGGACAGCAAGGTTTGCAAGTATTTCTTACTGCTTCTAGGTTCTTCCTAAAGAGTTAATAAATATGCACATTCTGCAGACATTGTGTTGCTTTCAATAATGAAACCTGAAATTAAAAAGGTTACTGTAAGTGGTTTGCACGTGCATCACTAGAAAATGTAGGTTCATAATATGTCTTTTCGTCATACATACACTTCCATAGTGGTGTGAAGAGCTACTTGCTGTGCAGACGCATTTTCTAAGTCTAGGAAATCAGCCTGAAACTACAGCAACAAAGAAAGCGTCTCTGTGCTACTCCAGGAAAGAAAAATCTTAATGTTTCTGCATAACCAAAGAACAAATGTTTCTTTTCTCCTTCTCCTTGCCTATTTTAAAAGATATACAGAAAAAAGAAAATTTTGGAACATTTCTTAATAGCTCAAAACTATTCATGAGTTGGAAAGAAACTGAAGAAAAATAAAAATCTATTTCTTGTCATGCTCCTTAGGCAGTATACCTCCACACCCCTGGACAATTATTGGACACTGAAACATTTGAATGGGTGCAAAAAACAGTCCTCCAACTTTGCAATATTTGGGCTGCAAAATCTGTGACTATCTGGCAGTCATAAAGCAAAATATACAAATATCATTATTTTTTCCACTGTATGATTTACCACTTATCCATGACTTAAAAAATAATAATAATAATTAGGGCTCGTTGCCCTGAAATTCACTTTTGCCAAGATACTTTCAGTTGTGTGGGACGTGGGGTGGGGGGAGGCTGTAGGCTTCTGTCATATAGATGCAGTTCTGTTTCACCTTGTGCATAAATTAAGGCCTCGATGCTGTGTGAGCTTGTGGGGATTGTGCTCCAAAGACTTAAAATCTCAAATACTCTTTCTCAACATACACCACAACTTTAAATTCATTTAAGAAAATATCACTGGAAACATTTTTATGACATAATATTAAAATTTTTACTTTTGGACTCCTATACAAACAGTACTCTTGACAGGTGAAGAATTAGAAGGCTTTTAAAAATTGTAATGAGTGGTTGTCATGGACATAAATATGTGTGCATGTATTTTGTACATGTGTTTATGTATGTATGCACACATCTGTATATATGTATATAATCTACATGAACATATATACACCTGTGTACACAAATAGATTTAGTGATGAACATAGATCATGTAAGTGCTTTTTTGAGTTCGTGTGATTAGCAACCAATAATGCTACCTTGGCCTTTTTTCATTTTTTAAACAAAGAGCCAGATTTGCCTCTGGCCACTGTGCACTCTGTAGAACATATGCCCAACTTCAAAGAGGCCATGTAAGCGTTAAGCTTTTGAAGCTGGGCATAAGGCATGTGTCCCTGTGCCTGAAGGCACGGGAAGGGCAACCGATGCCTTTATGGTCGCAGAGAAGGTGTGTCTCTGTGATCAAACTAGCGATGAAGTGCCTCAAACCACCAGATAGATCCTCCGTTACTCCTGTTCACTCTGATGACTGCTAATTGCTGCAAAAAGCATTATGACAGTCCTACAAGACATCACCTCCTTTAACAGTGATTCATGAGCTAAGCAGGTGGTCTGTGGGACTGATTTCTAATAAGAGCTAATTCAAATTACTCTTTATTGAGTGAATACTATAGGCCCTCTTGTATTTTTTATCCATTTGATCTTTACAATTCATTATGTGACTTGTACTACAATTATTCCCATTTATTGATAACTTCGTGTATATTTAACTCTTGTCATACCTCCGTGAGATACGTGCTAATATTATTCCCATGTTATAGATTAAGAAATCAGTACTTACAGAAATGCCTCAGCAGGGTCACAGGACCAGTGAGTCACAAAACTGGGATCAAAGCTGAGGTTTTTGTGTCGTCAAAGCTCATGCCTCCTTTTTTGAAAAATTTAAAAGGTTACTATTTATTAAACACTTGAAATGCGCCAAGCATTGTGTTAAGCACTTGGCATGTATTTTATCTCTTTGGTACTCATCAAACATCATGATGTAGAGATTTTCATTATCTTCATTTTATAGCCGAAGAAATAAGGCCCATTAAGTGCTCTTAAATCCTACGCATCCTGCTTTTGCTGTGGGGTCTGTATCCACCACCCTCATCTGAGCTGCAGGTAGGAGCAGAAAGTACGTTGCAGGGCAGAATTAGAATGCAATCTACAAATTTCACTGGATCCCTCTTCTTCCATGTTATTATATTTATTATGAGAGCCACTGGCAATCCATATCCAAATAATTTTAAACAAGAGACAAGCTCCAGGACAAAAATTGATGGTGAAATCTAAGCTGCAGATCATCTTTCACAATCAACACGAGTGCATTTTGCAATATAAATCTGTGTAAGTTGCAGCGTCGCTCACGTGAAGCCAGTGCTTCCTGATGTATGTGAATATTGCACTGACACCACACATATTGACACGGACTCCCTCCAAACCTTGACCTTCAAGCCCTTGCCCCCACCCCTGCTCCAGCACACACAAAATATCTGGCACAGTGCAGGTATTTAGCCCCTAAAATCATTTAACAAACTTTTGCTTCCTTCATTGTCTTCAAACTAGAGCTCCTGACCTGAATATAGTAAATACCCTCATAGGAGAATACATGGAGCACTGAGGTGCTAATGAAGGAGGCAGCTTCCCTGGCTATGTGACTATGCTGTCATCCCTCCAAACCCATCCACCAGAGGCCCGCTTCCCAAAGCCACTTAGCCCATCTTCTGTACAGCTCGTGGAGCCCTGGCATTCCGGGCAGTATCCGTGCAGTGCATCCCAGTCACTTGCCAGCTTTTCATCAGACAGTGACACTGCAGAGTCAGATACTTGGCTGGGCGCACGTCCTGGCCATGGCTGAAGCCTGGTCTGTCCCAGAGCTGAGTCCCAGTCATGTACCACAAGAGTGTCTCCCCTGGGCTTTGTAGCAACAGCTGGAGGCCAGCACTGCACACTGAAATACTTTCAGAGAGAGGACAGCCTTTCTCTCAGCAAGAACGCTATTGACACTAGTGAGTTCTGGCTCTGCATTGCCCACCCACCTGGGAAGCGGGAATATGTCCACTGGCCACGTGATGTGTATATCAAAGTTGGATTCCAGAAGAATTCCCACAATCGGTGACATTACCTGCCCAGAGGAAGCAGCCTGCTGAGAGTCATAAATTTCCCATTGTCTTGTTTAATCACTTATTGCCAAGGACTTGATTGTAAGGACACCACCTGTCCTCTCTGACTTTCACACAAAAGAGGCTCCCACCACATCACAAAAAACTAACTGTGCTTGACTTTTCCCTGGATACAATAGCATCATGCTGATTAACCCTGAGATGCTTCGTCCACTGCAAGGAAACACAATGGATCCCTTAACCAAGAATATGAGAAACAACTGATGCTGTGTGTGTATACCCGTAGGTATGTTTTACTTTCGGTGTGCAACCACACACACACAACCTCAGTGTCTAGTGACACATCATGCTTAGAAAGTTTACTCAGCTAGAAGGTAGTGGCACCAAGGTTTATTCTCACTTATGTCCAGCTCCAGGGCCTCATCTGTCCTGCTGCACCAGATGGACGGGGACAAAAGAGAATGAGGTTTCTGTGGGAATGCTGCTTGATGGTTAGCACGTCTCCCATAACCGCTATGTCCACTTCACCTCCCGTGACTCCACAGACCCTGAATTGACCAAGCCTTCCCCCCAGGACCTCCCAAGGAAAGCCGAAATTTTCTGACAAATAAACTCAAGTGATTGATTAATAGTCCTCCAACAGTAAGAAGCTATGGGAAGTCAGTTGGGGCGTCCTCTCACCCAGGACTCCATTTTGTGCTTTCCCAAATTGGGCCTAGAAGAGTGGTTCCCCCAAAGAAGCGTGTAGCAAAGGACCATTCTCTCACCAGCGGGATGGGAATCCGAGAATATGCCATCAACATACACAAGTGCATCCATGCAACGGGCCTCCACATTCTGTCAAAGAGCCCCAGAAATCTGCCACGAAGGAGTGAGGATTCCAGACACGTGCATTTAGAACAGGCACAACCAAGCCGTCCGGGGCAAAAGAGTAAACATTGTCCCGTAATGCATACATGTGTCCAGGAAACATGAGGATGAAGAGTCACAAAATAGGCTTTAATAGATATTATTTATCTAAGTACTTTTCAGCACTTTTAAAAATCTACAATTAGTCTGTGTGAACGAGAGCTAACCAGCAATCACTGAAGTTATAAGTCTGCAAAAAGAAAGAGAGGAGATGGAAGGAAGGAAAGAAGGAAGGAAGGGAGAGAAAAGTGGGGAAGGGAACGTCCATTCAGCACTGATATTTGGCATTAGGAAGTAAACAATAAACAGTTGTTGGTACTGAAAACTGACCCGGCCAGGCGGAGTGGATGGAATGTGATGAACGTGCACCCAAAGTTACAACTGCCCTTTTATTGCCATAATAGGGACAGCGGAGTCCAGGCTGTCTGGTGCATTCACATACCTCTAACCCCCAGAATAATAACCAGACTTCAAAAAGGAAAAATGGAAGGAAAAAAAAAAAAAAAACCCAGAAGCCAGCACGGGGAACCCAATGTCTGAGTCTGTTTGTTTTATGTATCCATAAGAATATGGGGCTTCTAACCAGCCCAGCTACAGTTACGTCCCCTGTAAGTCTTTCCTATCCCTATTGCCTGCAAATTAAATTAACACTCTATAGAAGCCGAGAAAGATGGGAGGCAGCACTTCACATCATAACCCTCCTCGGGACAACCTACATATTTCCTTTGTATAAGGCAAGATTGTGTTTATTAACTTCTAAATTGGCCCCCAAGAATTAAAAATTTAGCTCCCTTTTAAACACCTGAATGATTAGAGCATGTATAGGATTTTATTCAACTTGGTCTCAGTTTCTCTACCTGTGAAATGTGAAAAAGTGACATTGGGAGAAACTAATTGGTCATGTTAAACAATTATTCAGATTCCTACTTCAACAATAAAGGTTAAGAGACGGAGCATTGAGTGCTAAAGCTATGTTTGATTCACATACGATGAATAGCAAAAAGAAATGGACCTTAAGTCCAATTTGTGGCCTGGAAAAAAAAATAGATCATTTGTCTCACTTTTCAGATCATTTGAAATGGTCATAGATTGTAAAGCAAATTCTTGTTATTTTAGAGAGGGAGTTTTCCTGGCACAAATAAGAGTTAAAGAACTGAATGTAATTTCTGTTTCAAATGTCATCTTTTTAGGGATGATCATTTGAGAAGCAGAGTGACTCCAGTGAAAAAGCTTTTGTATCTTCAGAATCCAATTAAATAACTAATTACCAATAGACGATGGTAAGCCACCATTACAGGCACAAAGAGCTATATAAAATCGTAATAAAATGAAACTCCAGTGTCCCACAAAAAGCATTCCTGAGAGCTGATGTTCTTCCCCTTTTACAAAGGAAAGAAATGGGAAAAAACAGACCACAAAAGGGAATAATACTCTTACATAATCTTGCCCAAGTTGAAGTTCCTTTGTCTTCCTTAAAATGTAAAGTAGAAACACAAACATTCACTAGTGTCTAGTATTGGCAAACCCAAGCTGGATCATTTCTAAATCTCTTAGTCACAAATACTTCATGCACACCAGTTAAAGGACATGATTTTTGTGGGCAGATGACTTAATAGCATTGACAATTTTGAACTGAGGTTTCTTTGGCAAAGGATTTTATCTAAGTTCAGTAGACTGTGCCTACTGAACTTATGAAACAGTGGAAGGCAGAGGTTATGACTTCCGAAGGGGATTTTTTTATTATTTTTACCAAGAACATGTATTGATACATTGTATACATAATGTTCATAATCAACATGGTTATTTTGTACCTGTACATGATACATCTTGGTTTTCCCCCCTTCCCCTCCCCTCCCTTCCATTCACCCACCCCTCCCTATTTGCAACAAGTGTAGCTACATTTTACCATTTTTTCCCCTTTCATCTTACTTTTCTTTTAACCTTCTTCTTTATCCCCCTTTTTACTTTGGTACCTACTATTTCAGCGAAAAGGTAGTTGAGAGCAACTGATAGAGAAGCAGATGATAGGTAGCTAAGCGGATATATTTAGGAGAGCTATTTTTTATGGTTTGTGTTTTGGTAAACTGAGGCAAAATTCAAATGCGAAACCAATCCATTATGACTGTGAGCACTAAACACAATACAGGTGGTTTTACCATGAATACAAGTGATTTATATTGATTTTTTTCAACAGTCCCAAAGAATAATGAACTCTTCCTACTGTCATGTGTGCTATTCTGTTTCTATTTGTTTTGCATGGGTCTCCAAATATTCTGCTGTCTGGCAATATGCTTTGATGGGTTGATTTATTCAGCTTGTTTTATAGTTTGTAATGACAGCTTTTAAATTGAGATACAGTTTTAAAAGGTGGTAAATAAATCAGTAGAGAAGCCCCTATAGACAGAAATGATGTTATTCAACATCCCAGAAAGAAACATCCTCCCTTAGCACAAAACCAATGTGGATAAGCTTTAAAATAGCCTCACCTCCTGTTTCATGTGGGCTAAAACTGAACTTAATGGAATGATTGCATAAATGGAATGATCTGAATATTCCCAAATGCCATGTAGGAAAAATAAAAATCTCTATAGGGTTTCAACTGAAATGCCATCCAGTACTCAGAGTAAAGACTCACTGGACAAAAATTTATTCACTGCTGGCTACAGGAAAGTCATTTTTAGTTATCTTCTTCTATTAGACACAAAGAGTTTTGTTTTCCTTTCTTTTGTTTTTCTCACTTTAACAATGGCACAGGCTTCCGGCAGGGATGGGGTGTTATTTAAAAGGAAAATGGCTTGGTAAAAGCAAAGCAGCAACTACAGGGAAGGGAAAGTCACTGTAAGTGTTCTGCTGAGAAGCATATAATCTATTTCATAGTGCAATCTGGAGAAATCATTTTCAAAATGTGCAAAATACAAATAAAAGTTAACCAAGTAACTAATAAAAACAAAAAGTACTTCTACAATCCCAGGTAGAAACCTCTAGTAATCTTTTTACATCATTTTGGTGAGTATCTTGTTTAAAATTCACAGGCAAAACAAAACGCTGTGACGTTTCTCTTTCACCTCACCTATTGCTTCGGGCTCCAGTATTCCCCTCCATTTTTCTAAAGCCTGTTTCATGCTGACTCAAGTGATTTCATCCTTTTGTCTCAGCAGTCCTGTCTCTTTTCCCTTTTTCTATGTATTCCTTCTTTGTAATACAAACCTGTTTTGTTGTTTGTATTTGAATTAGGGTTTCACCCATTATAATATCCACAAGATTCCCCCCTTTATGTCATTTATAGTTCTTGAAGAGCTTTTTTCCTTACCCAAGAGGATAATCTAACACTTGTATTACAGTATTTCTGACAGATGAGGGTATTAAATCTTTCCTTATTGTTTATCTTAGTTTTACTTGTAGTTGGTCCCCACAGCCCCGGAACCAATCTCTTGTGTTTTCAGTTTCACACATGTCTGTAATGAAAGGGAGCACTTGGGAGCATCATAGAAAAAACACAGCTACTCTACCAGAACCGGAGCGCAGTGTTAAACGATTTCAAGCCAGGAATAAATGCCAGAAAGCACATTGAAAGAAGTCAAAGCCTCACACTGTAATGCAAAAGAATTAAGCAGATGAGACATGTAGAAGGCAATAGGTACACATGCTTAAATACTGATGTACTCTCCATAATAGTCACATTCTGTAGCGACTTAGTACATTACTCCTCTTCGTGAAGCTGCTTCAGTTTAACAATCTCTTAGTCTATTGGGATTAGAGTTGTGACAACCTTTTAACTTCTCTGTGTTGGTGCATGTTGCATCAAACAAGAAGAATATCACTTTAGAGGAATGGACAAGGAGAATGCTATGAAGAGATACACAAAATACCTGCACGGTTTCAAAGCCCAATCAAAAGGGATCACTTCATGCAATTTGCATCATAAATGCCTTAGAAACTCATCAGCTTTTCTTGTGACATAAAACTGGCAGTGATCGACTGTGTCAAGACCAAGAGCTAGTGTTTTTGCCTTTGTAATGTTGCTAGCATAAATGGGCCACCTTCATTCTGTACCTAAAAAGTTTCTCATCTAACATATTATTCCATTTTTATAGCTATCATTTTCAAATACTGAAACATAGATAATCCCACTTATTTCAGAGGCCAAATGTGAACAATTTTGGTGGAGTTACTCTTCTATGTGGGTACATGTAAAATTATTCTATAAAGTGGACTGCGATCACAGGTTAGTTTTCCTGAAATTTCTGAGTTACACATTCAATGTTTCTCTTTGGGTTCTCATTGTTGTTGTCACCTATTCTGTTGTTTCAAAAATATTTTAATATATACGTTGCTTTGTTTCATTTGTACTACTAGTTTCTCTTAGTTCATTGAAAAGAAAGTTTTGTGCTATTATCTGTTTGCTTCTTCTTTGTAAAAGTCTTTTATATCTACATCTTGTACTATAAGTAACTACTTTTAAGATCATGATAGATACATAGCATACTATTGTTATTCTCATTTTTGTTATAAAATTTGTTTTTATTTTTTATAAAATAAAAAATAACAACCTAAATTATGTGATAATCAAATAGTGGTTAGTTAGAATCATAAATGCATGCAAATAAAATCAGCTCTTTTGACTTATTAGATGTACTAGTTCATCAAGGAACAATCATTACATCACATCTATTAAAGTAATGATGACACTTAGACCATAAGTGAGGTCTAAACTGTTTTCAGATACTTTGAAACCCACAAATATCCATCTGAAAGGGAATTTAGGGAAAACTAGAATTCAAAAGATATGCTTAAATACCTGAAATTAAAATGAAAAACAACACTTTAAACATACTCTATAATGGCAATTGAAATTAATTTAACTCATTAATATTATTTTATGTTCAGAAGCATTTATGGAATAACATTCTAAATGGTGCTTTTAAATTATTACTATTATTGTTACGTATTAAACATGTTTATCAAAATCAAATTTTAATCGAAAAATTAACACTAACATTGCATTTCTGGAACATGGCTATACGTCTAGGCAGACTTACAGAACATAACTTTGAGAAGTACTTTTCAACTAAAAACCAGTTAGGTCCTGAAGCATCCAGAAAGTACGTTAATCCTGCCTTAAAAAATGAAGTGCATCCATAAAAAAATAAAATACCTAGGAATCTATCTAACAAAAGAAGTAAAAGACCTTTACATCGAAAACTACAGCACCCTAAAAAAAGAAATTGAAAAGGATATCAAAAAATGGAAAGACATCCCATGTTCCTGGGTAGGAAGAACCAACATCGTGAAAATGGCTACACTTCCTAAACTACTATACAGATTTAATGCAATTCCAATCAAGATACCACTAACATACTTCAAAGAATTAGAAAGGACAATCATGAATTTCATCTGGAACCAGAAGAGACCAAGAATAGCAAAAACGATCCTAAGCAACAGGGGAAAAGCAGGGGGCATCACAGTCCCAGACATAAAACTATACTATAGAGCTACAGTA